>UYYA01000253.1:0-81662 GCA_900624975.1 Angiostrongylus costaricensis
CGTTCGTTCCCCACCATAGACACCTGCGGTCCAGAGTTTTGCAAATATCTCAGCAACGTTGTGGTTGTATTTCGCTAACAATTATGCTCACTTTTTATATGCTGCCTTACTATAAAATTTCATGGCAGGGTATGATGCGAAATACAACCACAATGATGCTGAAATATTTGCAAAAGTCCAGATCGCAGGTGTCTGCGGTGGGAAACGAACGCGACATAACCCTTTCCAAGGGCTAGCGCATTCACTACCACACCATGTGGGTGTTTTGTTTCGCCTTTCTCTCACGCGTGCTACTTATGGTTGCTATCAGCAATCATAAATGTTAATATGATGACAAAGCCATTAAAGTAAAAAATGGATGAAGGCAAAATAGAAGAACCGCTTACCTTTTTGCTCAGAGGGATGGCGGGACCCGGAGCACGTGAAATGTTGGTGGATGCCTCACTGGAAATAGAGGAAAACAGGAAATACTCAGAAAGATGTGGGTAAAAACAGGTGTCACGTAGTAACGGCAACCAAAATAACTGAACAAAGTCTAGCTATAACGATACAGAGCATAGAGTAAATGTATAGCAACTAGAGAATAGAACAATGAAGTAGACAGAAAGCAATAGTAAAACAGTGATTGAAAGTCAGCAGTAAATTGACAACTCATTTGTGTAACAGCAAAACAGCCAATTTCTACAATTGTGCTACGCCCTCATCCAACTTAAAGTATTAGACAATGAGAAAAGCACTTCGAACTGCAGAAGAAAACAAAACCACATATTATTTGGGGGTTAGATAAACCAATACCACGATCTACCATCGTCCTGGTATCAAACTAATCGGATGGTGGGAAATCTCCCTCCCGATCCACAAAGGCGGCGCCTGCATGTGGTGATAACCAGTTGGGGTAGACTTTGGCTAGGCTGACCTCGGGGCTCCAGGTTATCAAAATGGTTAAACCAGCAAAACTACGGAAAGAAAATGGAAATTATGCAGGCGCCCACAAAAGCAGTGAAGACGGGTCATCCAAGTATCCAAGTAAGTATAGAAAAACTACACAGCCCATCAGAGGACGCGCACTATTCAATTTTCGATGAGTAAACCATTGTTATTCCAATCGGCACTAGTACGATGAATCGTTGATGGCGTGGGAGTGCTAAATGTCATAGTAATAAAGAAATTACGAAGTAAACCCAAACTTATTAGCAGAAAAAACGAGTGTTGACAGCAATGCCACTGCATCGTTGACAAGTATAAAACATAGTAAGTAGTATACAAATACAAGAAATAGAGGAACTCCTTTCGTTAACCCATAATGGACACACACCGTGAAGCGTGGCTCTCCGGAAGCGATACGAGCAACTTCCCGTCGGCTGCGGAGTTTCTGGTTTTCCGGCAATAAAAATTGTTTTTCCACAACAAGAGTGCTTTAGTGTTAATACTTGGACGGCTCGTTTTCACTGGTTGTGCGGACCTCAGCATTATCTCCAATTTTTCCTCGAAGTTTTACAGGTTTACCTATTGTAGTTCCTTCCAGTCCCGCGGTCAGCCTACCCAGAGCCTGCGCCAGGTCGTCACCACCACAGGCAGACACTGCGGTTGTGGATCAGACAGATCTGCCATCATACCACTAGTTTGATACCAGGAGAGTAGTGAATCCTGCCATTAGTATAGGCTTACTCTTAGATAGGCTTTCTAATGAAGACGTCGGATCCCTTCTCAGCTTGGGAGACCCTGCTAGAGGTAGAAGTATCGCTGCACACCCCACTTCGACACGCGGGAACACCTGATGCCACCAACCCGACGCCATAAACCACTGGGAAGACAAAACGACAGTAGTGATTAACATTAAACGACAATAAATTGCTAGTGAAAATACTGATGAAGTTTTTCCGAAAAAGGTTCTTTCATAGCAAGTCATTAAGTCTAGAGAGCGCTTCTTTTGGTTCTCACCAGTATTACGTTTATCTGCCTCAGCCCAGCTATTGAATGAGTATACATGGCGCTGTAGAAAAAAAAACCTAAGCCCACGAGAATGAAAATGGACACTATTGTGTCCACGCGGGAGCTATGGGTTAAATAGATATCAAAGGTCGACTTTCTACAAACCTCGACATAATAGTCGATACAAGTAGAATTATTAGGTAATCAAATAAAACTGTAAAGATAACAAATAATAATTAAAATAATAAACCTGATAGTAATTAAAACTACCTTAGTAATGATAATTAAATAGGACTTAGTTCTAAAGCCACCCAGATCTCCTAGTTAAGGAACAACCATAGCAGAGCACGGAAGAGTCAGTGCCTTGGCCGGTATTGGTTGGAACCACAATAAGGTGCGGACGAGTTTCGCTGTTTTGAGCAACCGACGGAAAAATGGGGTGAGAAGTACCCCAGAGTACATACAAAGTCCTTGGTTCAACACCTAGCTAAGACATCCGTCGCACCAAGGGGGCGGGAAACAGGTGCCAGACTTGTCTGCGGTGATAGGAATGCTAACTAGGCACATTCATAGGCCTCGACACGATATGATGTAGGCCGAATAGCCATTCTATCAGCTCCACGACACTACTGATGTATTCGAATGCATACAGCATCATTTGGCGTAGGATGCTTAGTCCGTTGTCGCATGTCAGTGGGAAATGAAAATGTGGGTGTTATGTAACCTATTAAACACCTGTATGAATTGTAGCACAGCTACTTGAAGAGATGAAGTATTGTCGACATCCAGTTAGCTGAAACTAGTGCTCGCAATGATTTCAGCCGAAGCGAAATGGAACTCTGGCCACTCTGTAAGTCGAAATTCTGGAATTTCAGGATAACCAGACACTGCCGACGACGTCATTCAAGGTGAACACTGGCGAAGACCTCCAAGTGACAACGGAGCGCTGAATCAGCGATTGGAGCATCTTTTCTCATGACGCTGACGTGTCGTCTATTCGCTTAACTTTCTTCAGTGATGGCGTCACTCTTCAGTTGTTAAGTTGTACAAATTGTCTTCGATACATTGTTCTTTCCTGGACTAATGAAGATGGTTAATCCTTGCCGATAGGCATTTAATCCTGTTGGATTCCGTTTTCATGATTTTCTTGTGCATTGTACTTCATTTTTTCGATTAATGAAGCTTCGCTAGTGAACTTGTTACTTCGGAATTGGGTATCCTATATTTCTTAGACACCTGAGAGTACCTTTAAACGATTATGCAGCTGCATCGCGCGCCATCAGTCATGATGTTTCCGGTTTTTACAAGATTTATCCTGGTGTCTGTATCCTGTTCTGTTTAGATCACGTCTTGTCCATGGCTGGGACAAACATAGTGCAAGTATATACTGTCTTCAGGAAATCCTACAGTCGTTTTAGTACGAAGGCCCAATTCTCCTAAGGATGGCACTTGGCTCTGCCTTCGATATCTTTGCTCAAACTAGTAATTTCATGAGTTTTACACTCTGATAGTAGAGATAGTTCTCTCCTACACTATGGCAACGGTGCTCAAACGTTCAGAAGAATCTTCTTGCTGTAAAGTTCAAGGTCATTGGAGTTTAATGTGGGCGACCTACGCCGTATCAAAACATCGACGGTAGCTCTGTATGAATTCATTCGATTTAGTTGTTGAGTGTCCTGGAAATGTCTGAAAAATGTCCCTTTGGTGTCAGAAATTCCAGGATTTGCAGAGAATGTTAGCCATGAAGCGATTTATCAAGGGAAGAACTTGGTCTTGGAACTCCGAAGTTGAAGACAAGACATCCGGTAAGTATACCGTAAGTGAATGATTCCATAGTTGATGTTTAAGGTCGTCATTCCCACTTTGCAAGGTTCCCGTCATTTGTGGTAAATCTTCTCTTTATTAGAGGGATTTCATTCATATTTCTTCTGTTTCACAGTCATCTACATGCCTGGGATTCACACCAAGGGCTGTAAACAGGGCTGAGTCAATTGATAGTTGGTCTGTTGTTGGTCTATTCATGAATAGGGCAACCTTCTCTCAACCTCTTCCCGCTTCGAATTTGATTTGGTTCCTTCCAGTTTAAGGAAAACATGTCAAAATAGAAATTCAGGGTGTGTATGTACAGTTAAGGACGGATGATGTAGTAAGAGTATATCTACGGTGGACATAGTCTTTGCATCGGTCCCACGTCCCGTTTATGCGCTCTACCTCTCCGAAGCTTTCAGATTGGTAGCAGACTTTTTGGAAGGATAAAAGAAAATGTTAAATTGATACATTGGCAAGCAACTTCAGGTTATTGTACAGGCGAAATATGCATTCAGTGTTCTCTACGATGCTTGTTGAAATCAAATACGCGGTGCTGCCTGATGAGATGGATCAGCTTTGGATGTTTTATCTGTTATCCTTCAATAGAACTGTTTGAAACTTTGTCACAACTTGTCCAAGCTGTGAAGAAGAAGATGATGTCAACCAAACATTAGCCATTGGAAACCAGAACTACGACGTTCACTAAGCCGTGTCAGATCATGACGGGCATTACCAAGAGGCTGCGAAGAACCGGCTTCGGCCTTTTGCCCCCTTTACAAATACGAGGCATGTGATTGCGGTAGGACAAAAATTGCCCGTAGTTGCCTCTGTTACCCTTCTATTTGCCGAAAACTATTAATGAGAAGGAGAATCATCCATGGCACACATTGTTAGAGGTCACATTCCACGGTCTCGTAATTGTAATGTTGTTACTGCTCGTCATCGATAGCTTTTAAATCCATTGTCATTGATTAAAGAAATTAACGAAGAAAAGTGTAGATGTGTTCAGTGGTTGTAGCACTATATGAGCTACGTCATGGCATTAATTGGTATGTTTCTGCCACTTTTTAGGGAAAAGGAAGTAAATGGAAGCTTGTAAAAAAGTAGAAGAGCTAAAGTATTTCATGAACGGGACGTAAGCCAAGGTCAAACGATTTTTTTCTGCTATTCCTTTCTTCTCATTGTGAAACGCAGAAAAGAATCTGAAGATTTGTCACTATCAATCATGCTCAGGATGCGACCACTCGTAATTCTGCCAAAAAATTGGGTGAAAGAAGCGCGCCGAGTGGGCCATTTCGTATTCAGAAAGCCTAGTTGTCAGTTTATATATGTGACCTGTAAAAAGATAAAGGATAAAGCTGTCTGCGTCGATCTATTTCTGAGGGTTGCGCCGAGCATTCGACTTCATTAATCATCGTTGGAGGTGATTGTGTGCATATCTGTACTTTCAATGGCTCGCGGTGGCCTGCCGATGTATCGAGTCAGTGCTGCTATCCTACCAGAAAGTTTGGTACCAATTTGCCGACCGTGGAGAGATGGAAGGCTTGGTGAGTCTTGGCAGAGGGGATCGATCCTATGTGTATTGCAGAGCGCCTCTGACCACTACGCTACACGCGCTCTGTACGTGACTTATCATTTATAACTTGGTTCATGTTTATCTTCTCATTTTCGATTTGTGTGAGGTACGAAAAATTGGCTAAAGTCTGCATTTCTTTGGTGAGGAGGTTTTTTCTTTGTTTTTTGTTTGGACCTACACGCTGAGCTGGATTTTATCAACTCTGTAAGTTGAAGATTCGTCGTTGTGTTCAAATCTCCAAATATTCTAGTTTAAGTAGAGTTCTTTTCTCATTTCCACATTCTTTAGAAAGTATGCTAAATGTTATCGTTTAGTACGCAGACGTTTTGTTTTAAATGCAGTTTGATGGCTTTGATTTACTTTTTTATATCGTTTGATTTATCAAGTTTTTGTTTTGCTCATTTTTATTTTAGTGTTTTCTTCTCAATTTATCTTCACTGTATTGTACTGGTACAAAATTTGACAAGAAAAGCAGATTTGATGAATTACGTATTACAAAATCGAGTGGATATTACTTTACTTACTTTCATACCTTCATGGCTCGTTCCGAGCCCCAGCATAATCTCCGTTTTTTCGGAGTTTTGCTGACCTAGCCATTGTGGTTCTCTGGACTCCCGAGCTCAGCCAGGCCAAAATCTGCCCCAGATCGTCATCATCACAGGGAGTCGCCGCCCTTGTGGATCAGAGGGAGATTTGCCACCATGCGACTAGTTTGGTATTAGGACGGTAACGGACCTGTTATTGGTTTACTCTTTGCTGGGCTTCTTGACGGAAACGTCGGACTCAGCCTGAGGACACTGCTAGGGGATAAATTCCCCGCTCTATATCGCAGCCCGACACCCAGGATCACCTACCAACCACGATGATGCGGTAATCCGTTGGGAGGCGAGTGGATATTATTCTTGGATATTTTATTTCCATTGTATTTTTGGTTTTCACTTCTGCAGATACCACTCATAATAAAGTTTAAGCGTAAAACGTGACCGTTGATGATTTCCCGAGGGATGAACTATGTATCGTACGGGTGATTGAATGCACGTTTGGCATAGGCACTGATTAGCGTGTGTCAAATCAGTGTTTTTATCTATCGAGACTGGTCTGATCTTATTCAGTGACCCTTAAGAGGAGTCGGGATGGAACCAGAGACCATATGCGTGTATTGCAGAGAACCCTCTAACTACTGTGCTCGAGACGTCTTTCACTGAATGAAAAACTTCCTAAAAACTAATGAGCTCATGCACTCTTTCTGTATCGTACGGGAATAGTTTTATTATACTTGCTTGGATGCTTGGATGGCTCATCTTCACTGGTTGTGCGGGCCCCAGCATAATTTTCATTGTTTCGGAGTTTTGCTGGTTTAGCCATTGTGGTTCCCTGGAGTTCCGATGTCAGTCGGACTAAACTCTGCCGGAGGTCGTCTCCACCACGTGCAGTTGTAGCCATTGTGGATCAGGGAGATTTTCCACCGTGCGACTATTTTGGAACCAGGACGGTGACCGATCCTGGTACTGTTTTTTTCTTATCTGGGCTCCCTGATGGAAACGCCGGTCTCAGTCTCAGTTTGGGAGACACTGCGGTGGGACCAATACTCCCACCGTACATAGCAGCTCAACACCCAAGAACACCTTGCCACCATGAGGCGGTAAACCGTTGGGAGGAGTTTTATTATAGTTGAAACAAAATTTCTGCTTTGTATCAGTGTTCATTTTCTTTTTGTACTATCATTGCCGTGACGAGTAGTAGCATGTGTATTGCGTATTTGCAGCTTAGTTTTTCTTCTTTAGTTTGATCGAATATGAATGTCTTTGTTTATTCATCCACACTACTGTTCCACGATCTCTCACTCATATTTGCGAAATCGTCATCCACATTCGACACTCAGCGGCCAAGATGCATTGAATGCTATGCATTGTATGTGTGGTGGCAAATTCTAGCTTTAAGCCACAATATCTCAACCTATATTAGATGTTATCATTTGTTATAAATTTCATTAGGATCTAGAGACTTTTGTCTGGATTATAAAGGCGTTCTCATCCTATAAAAATGGGGTTATGGTTTTCTAGAGTCGATCAGAGTCCTATAATTTTTCCTCTGTGGTTGCTTCGAGGCCCATATTTCGAACACGGAATGAACTGAAGAAATGGTATTCCGTCCAACAGGAAGTGATAGTGTTTGCCAATGTATCTGTTATGTTTTGCAAATACTGCATTTGCTTTGGAGACTTTAAAAATTGGAATTCTGTATTCGAGAGAGTTTCTGAGTTTTTTTAGAAAGTCGGTCTTTCGAGTTTCCGAGTTTTATTTCTAAATATGTTTAGAATCAAAATAATATTATATAGAAGTTATACATATGATTGAATGGCAGAGTAAAGTCTCTTCTATAATATTGCGTAGTTCCCAACTCTTCAAATACTCCTTTATTTGAGAAATCATCATAAATTGTCAAAAAATAGTTTTAGGCTTAGGGACTTAAGCACTTCCAGTAACCACACTTATTACTCTTTCTTCAAACATTTAACTGCCCGAGTTGATAGTTCGCTTATTGCTTTCGTTATGGTTCACAGTGTTATTGAGAACTTTGTCATCATTTTATGTGGAACTATCGTTCTATGGAGTTCGTTTGACTTTCATAATATTTATTCTGTTTTCCAAAAACTATCTGCATTCGTTAACAGTTTCGTGCGCCATCATCGTTGGGATACTAGCAGAGCGGATGCTGTTCGTCGTCTTCGCCTGCCTTGGAATTTTCAGCATTTTCGCAGCTGGTTAGTAGTTTATTCAGAGTCATAGATAATTTTGTAGTTGTCTTGGTGTCATTCTCAGCGGCAATCTTCGTTTTTTTGTTGTTGATTTTTTATTAGTTTAAACTTACCTGCGGGTAGCAGTTAGTTGGCTGTTTTTTTCTCATTTTGATTCATTACTGCAGTTCTTTTTTATACTTTTTTTGTGTGCAATTAGGCTTTTGCATTATTTTTCTCACATTGATTGTAGGCTAATTAATATTCAAATTAAGGTCTAGACCAGCAAGTAAAGTCTCCGGTTGACAAAGCAGAGTTACATCAACAAGGGTAAGTGCGTTAGCTAATACTATCACATAGAAAGCTTTCCATCCCTCCGGGCTCGGCAAATTGGTACCAGATCGATCTGGAAGGATAGCACCACTGACTCTTTACATCGGTAGGCCATCGCGAGTGATTGTAAAGGCCAAATATGTATTCAGTCATCTCCAAACGTTGCTTAATGAAGTTGAGTACATGGCGCATCCGTCAGGGATTGATCTACGCCGAGAGCTTTATCTTTTCTACTTCTTGATTGTTATTTAAAACTGTTCAGTTGCTCTAAACTGCATATCACAATTTAATCAGATTTGAGCCAATACTCATTGTTTGTTTTTATTCAAAGAGGTGACTTAGGCGTTCTAGGTGACCTGTATAGAACCTTTTGCGCCATCTATTCATTCAAGTCGATGTTACACAGTTCCAAGGAAGAATACTCCATTCTTGAAATCCTTACTATTTAGTGAAACTAACTCTGCTGCCGCTAACGATGAAAGGTTGATGAGCTTTGACGCATGTAAGGACGATATTCATCGTCTTTGTGTCAAGGTAAGTATGATTTTCGAGCTTTTTGATGAAACTATAGTGAAATTGCTCTTTTAAGTTCAATTCAGCGCTTATCTCTTTAGGAAGGTGTCGATCTAAAGAATGATTTGTCAATCATTGAATGTCTTCAAGATGCAGGGCAAACTGAATCTGCAACCCTTGCCAGGCAATGTGAGGATCTTGTTTGGCAATTCAAGGTCAGATTTTTTTTGTTTGACTACGTCCTCTAGTGATTTACTAAAGTAAGGAGTTTCTGTATTTTTTTATACGGAGAAAGACGATTCTCGCTAATGAGTGGTGACATTTTGATCACTGAATTTTTGCTTTGACAAACGGAACAATTCGAAGGGAAATTTATTCTTCGTTCTTATTTTATCCGTATTTCAGCTAAAACTTACTCAAGATGAGCGATTTACTAATGCTGCAAAGGAGTACTGCAAAGAAGAGATGGCAAAAATCCCAGGTATAATTTGATAACAGTTTCCAGTTTTGTCTGATTGATATTTCTTTATCGTCGCTCGATGTCTATCGAAAGAATTTGTGAATTTCTACTGCAAGATATATTGAAGTGGTTATGTCTTTTGTGGAGAAGGTCGTACTTATTACCGTTTCAGCAATGGCAAAATGTGCTGAACTAACGCAACCTGGGTATGCGATTAGTTGTTTGTTTGATTTCATCCCGAACGTTACAACCACATCACAGTGCCATGCTTTCTTGCGTGAGTTTCTACAGTTTACTTTCTATACGAAATATAAAGAAGAATTAGCTATAACGTGACACGCTTGCAGTTTGGCTAGATAGAATACATCCTTCACATATATTTACTTATATTTCCTTATGAATTGATAGGAGCACGTGTGGCGCAGTTGTCGGAAGCACCATGCAACACACACGTGGAATCGATCCCCGCGCCCATGGCCCACCAAACCTTTCATCCCTCTGGGGTCGGCAAATTGGTACCGGAGTTGTCTGGGAGGATAACAGCACTGGCTCGATACATCGGCAGGCCTCCTCGAGTCATCGTAAAGGCCAGATATGTATCCATTCACCTCCAAAGATGCTTAATGAAGCCGAATGCATGGCGCCTCTCTCAGAGATTGATCAACGCCGTGAGCTTTTAGAGCTTTTATCTTACTGGTACTGATCTTGGTGAGGTGATGTAAGGTTGGTACAGATTGTCGTTGTCGTTTTGTTGTTGTTGGTTCCACTCGTAGGAGCACGGCTCTGAGGATGGCGAAATCGCCGGAACGTCAGCTAGCGACAAACAACAACAACAACAACGACAACAACAGCGACAGCCTATACCAACCTCGCATCAGCTCATCAAGATCGGTTCATAAAAGCATGTAAATAAATATGTCGATTATTTATGCCGACTTTTGTAAAAAGTCGGTTTTTTGATTTATTCTTCACATATGTAGCTCCTATTCAATGAATTCATTTTAATGTTCATTGTTTTAAACGTTTTTCATACTTGCTTCATTTACTATCTTGTAGATTTTAGAAAGTGGTTATGTAAGTAGTCGAAGTGGTGGTTACATTAGTTCAATGATTTCTACTTGTTATAGAACGCACTGAGAGATTGGCTTTTTCGGATTTTCGCCTTATTGGTCCCTTTGTTGACAAATGTGGACCTACGTTGAGCAAGCTGGGATGTGAAACGTTAACACCATACAACGCCCATAAAGGAGTGAGAGTTCCTCATACACAAGGTAGCGTTGTGGGAATGAGCTGGCACTGGTCTTCTGAGCGCTATCTGATTTCTTGTATGTCACAAAATCTCATGCCTAGAAAAAAGTGCTGTCAACTTGCTCATCACAGTTAGTGGTGTAGAAGCTATGTTGTTAATTTAAGTAGTCATTATTAGACAAAGTTTTGATAATAAGTGTGTTTTAAGTTCTCGAATGTTCGTTTCTCCTTTGTTTAGTGATTAGTTTCTGACTGGGTAGTCAATTCATTCTTTTATATAGCGTGACTTATAACCGGTGTTATGAGTCTATGATAGTTCGAACTGTTCGATTAACAAACTACCGTTAACCTTTTTACAGGGATGGCTTTAGAATGTTTGATCAGCAAAGTAGTCAAACAGTCGAAAGAACTCGCTGATCCACTTCATTTGCTTGATGCGGCGTGTAGACATGAGGTTTCTCCACAACATTTTTTCTTATTTGCTTCTGATTAAAAGCTGATTAAAAGCTGATGATTAAAGATTTTTTCAAAAATAGCAACCAGCTCTCTTTCATTGACTCAACGAAGATTACAATACTGATTTAGCCTCTAGAAAAAAGGTGCTGTTTTGAGCAGTACCAGCGTTGAGAAAGCTTTTTGTGCCAAAGTTCCTTCACGGCATTTGTCCTGATTATCACGAATTGTTCCCTAATTTGGTCAAAAGATCTTTTCCACCGCATCTTTACGGGTTTCTAAATGTTTTTATTGATTTTCCACTGTTTAAAGTCGCCTTAGTAAAAATTGGCTATGCCCGTACACTTTACACTCACACTTTTTTACCGAAAGATTTTATTTCCTTCAGGTGATGCGACTTGCTGAAATGCAAACTGATGATTTTCATTTGGACAGACCGATGTTCTTCGCATGTAGAGAGGATAGAGAGGTAGTATACTTTTACTTATATTTTGTGAGAAATTACATTTGTGGTCCGAAAAGGCTTGCCAATTATGGTGGTATTTCTCGTTGTTTACATTTGAATCTACTAATTTAGATTTCATTTTTGAGAATCAGTTGAAATTTCATGATTATGCAGTGTATTATGCGTATCTAATACATACTCCGTGTAAGGCGTGCAGCGTAGTGGTCGGAAGCGCCCTGCAATACACATCAGATCGATATTGCTACCAAACATGTCTGGGAGGGTAGCAGCACTAGCTCGATACATCGATAGGCCACTGCGAGTCATTGTAAAGGCCAGATATGCATTTAATCAGATCCAGTGATGCTTAATGAAGTCGAATGCTTTGCGCATTACTTAGGAGGGATTGATCAATGCCGAGAATTTTATTGTTTCTTTATTTTTATTTTTATTTTTACCTTTATTTTTAATATATTCGGTGCAATCATAAACACAGATCAACAGATAGGTACGGGCTTGATTAAACGTACTAAACTTTCGTTTTTAGTTATTAATTTTTCCTCGTTTACTACCTCTGTAACTCAGTGTTCAAGTAAAAAATATGATTCACGTAAACTGTTCGAAATGCTCTGTTTTGACTTTGACACAGTCGTTTAGTCTCGCTTTCGCAGTTTTTCTCTTCATTAAGTTTCTAACACAAGAATCACCATTGGAAGGTCTGGGAAAAAATTACAGCTAATTTACTTCCGAAATTTTAAGGGTTCTATGGTTGTATCCCAGAGAAATGGACTCAGAATTAATCGGTGTTCACGTTCCATAAGCAACTGACCAGTTCTCTTATAACAGTTTTCTATTTTCTTCTTTTTTTTATTTTAGAAATCCTTATTTGGGAACCTTATCTTGGTAGACACGGAGTAGAGGCTTGCTTATTTACAGTCACTTTTCCGTAGATTATTGTTATGAAACTTCCATTTTGTTGCAAATTTTCTGCTTTGGGAGCAGTTAGCTGATGGTCATTTTGAAAAATGTGTGCAAATTGGGGTGCATAATAATTACATAACGTCGATATACCGTCACCACGAAGGTGTCATTTCTGTTGATTCCATTCCGGATAATTTCAAGGGTTCGTTCGGTGCTCATCGTGAGCGTACAACCGGATTTTCTCGGTACTCGTTGAAGCTCTAAGTTTCCTAAAGAGACTGCGGGAATTTGTCCGATCTTCCCGAGAAGCATAATAGATTGATGGTTTTGAATTATTTTCATTTATTCTAAGGACAAAAAAATTCTCAAAAATATTTGAAAGTCAGGAATAAAAAAAAGGATAGAGCTGTTTGCGTTGATCTATCCTTGAGTGATACGTCGCACATTCGACTCCATTATGTATCGTTGGAGTTGATTGAATGCATATTTGGCCTTTACAATGAGACGCGGTGGCATACCGATGTATCGAGCCAGTGCTGCTATCCTTGTAGAGAAGGCTAGTATCAATTTGTCGACTTCGGAGAGATGGAGGGCTTGGCGGGTTTGGCGCGTGGGACCGATCCCATGTGTATTCCAGGTGCCTCCGACCACTGCGTTACACGTGCTCTCATCAGTCAAGAATAAGATGGAATAATTGACAATGCGCACAGGGGAATTGGGATGTGCACAAATGAAACGCCTATACTTTGTAGGGTATGTCTATTAAATTTTGATAACTGGAATGTGTACTGTCTCAGTAACTGTTTACTCATGCTGTTTTAAAAGTGTGTAGATTTTTGTTCGAAATAGAGTAAGGATTTCCAACGAATTTGAGCCACGTTATGCTTTCAGCGTTTCTGCAAAGATGTTCCATCCGGTCAAGGCAAGATATTTGAATGTCTTATGATGAATAGAAACAATCAATTTATGCGGCCTGAGGTATTTCTGTAGGAGACTCTTGACATTATTCTTCAAACGATTGCTAACTTTCTACTATCTGTACAAAGATCTAGTTGTTTTAGTGCGCGAACATTCTGGCTGAGCGCGCATACATGATGGGACGTGATTATCGCATGGCACATCCACTTGTGAAAGCATGCGAGAGGGAAATGCAGGAGTAAGTGGCTAGAAATATCCTTCAATCGCTCATAAATTGAATGAGACTTTCTTGATACAGGTGTGCATCGTCGTTGAATTTTATTAACTTATGTAGTAGTCTGATCTACTGGGGGTTTCCGGATGTTGATCGGAATACGAGGACCATTTTCTTTAACAGTGAACTTCTAATAACTTTTCATTATCTGTATGAGTTCCTTTCGGGAGAAAAACATGTTAAGGACTATGTAGAAAGGCTTATTTGATTATGCTGTCTATCGGGTTACGTTGTGATGTTGTGCTATCACCTCCCAACGGTTTACCGCCTTATCGTATTTGGAAGGTGTTCCTGGGTGTCGAGCTGCGATGTACAGTGGGGGGTACTCATCCCCCGGCAGGGTGTCCCAAGCCAAGGAGTCCGACGTTTCAACCAGAAGGCGCAACTACGAATAAACCAATACCAGGATTTACCACCGTTCTGGTAGCAAACCAGTCGCATGGTGGCAAATCTCCCTTTGATCTGCAAGAGCTGCGACTGTCTGTGGTGGTGACGACCTCGGGCGGACTTTGGCCAGGTCTACCTAGGGACTCCAGGTAAACACAATGGCTAAACCAGCAAAACTCCGAAAAATGGAAAATATGCTGAGGTCAGCACAGCCACCCAGGGCGGGCCGTCCAAGTATACAAGTAAGTTGTTCTATCCTACTTGCAACGTACAGAGGGCACCTTCTCTATATTTTCTTGCATGTACTTGAGCTATCACAGGACCTGTGGACATTGAGGGGTTGTAAACCGTCACTTGATTTACGCTTTCTTGCATTTTGACGGTTTTCTGCAGCAATTTCTTTGTAAGCTTTTTGACAATTTCGTAAACAATACTAGTTTTGTCTTTAAGTTACAAATGTCGGCCTCAAAGTCAACTTGAAGCAGCTGCGGATTTCCACCTCGCTTGGATTCTGTTGTGTTTGGAAAATACAGCTTATAATGCTAAGGTACTTTAGCATTTCTCTTTAAAATTTGCACTTTCTTGCTTCACTTCCTGCATATTTATTCATCAGTACTTCTTCGGAGATTTCGTTGTTCAGAATACGAATCCACCTTCAATGTCATGCCAGCATGAAATGGTGAAACACCGTCAGATGATGCTGACAGAATTCCGCATGTCTCCTGAGTTAGTGATGCGCTGTTCGACTGTAAGTGATAAAAACATCTTCGTGTTGTACGGGGTGCTTTTTTCTCTTATCCTTTCGTAAGATTTCAGTGTCTGTTGTTTCTCACATAGCGCCTTGCCGTGAGAAATTGTAGTAGGCAGCAACTGAAAATTTAACATTGTGATTTCAACTACAGCCTTAGCTATACCGGGTTCAGTGCCGATTTGAGCTTCCCGGATCAATCCCTTTGACAGGTGATTACGGATGGCACTGGTAGATAGAAAAATAGCTGAGTGATAAGCCAAACGAAGGACCCACATTGTGTGGTCGTGAACGCGTTAGCCTCTGGAAAGGGTAATATCGTGTTCGTTCCCCACCGCAGACACCTGAGGTCCGGAGTTTTGCAAATATCTCAGCATCATTATGGTTGTATTTCCGTGTCTTCTTTTTTGGTTTCCTGAATATTAGCAGGAATGCATGTTCTGTTATTGAGTATATCTGCTGGATTGCAATTGCATCTGTATTAGCTAACGTCAAGTTACTCGTTTTGTATACTTGATGGAACTAAAAGGACGTTTTGAAAGGAAAACCAATGAACATTGACGGACTCGCATTACAGGTGGTTTCGTAGATTTCATTTTTGTTTCCACATTTTTTTCCAGGAAATTGACAGGTGGTGTAGTCCCAAAGGAGACATAGAAGCGGAAGGACGTACACTACATTGTTTGATGGAACATGCTTCGGTGAGTACCCATTTGAAAATATAACATTGGGGTTTAATTTAACTTGTATTTTTCTGTGTTTCCACTCGCTTCAATTGCTGTTTAATGTTGACAGGCTACTGACAAGAATTTACAACTTGGGCCTCAGTGTATGCAAGCAGTCAAGGAAGTGATTAAAGTGAGCCTGTTGAGATCTCAGTTTTGTTTCGTTCTTCAGAACCCGTTTTACAAATAAATTCTGTTTATAGGTTGCTGATATCGGCTCAAACTACAAAGTGGACAAGGTTTTGTACGGATCATGTAGAACATTAATTGATGGTTTGTTCGATTTATAATGGTTGTTTTAAGAGAAAGTAAGGTACTTGGATACTTATTTATTTGGATGGTCCATCTTTATGAGCTGTGCGGAGCCCATTTATTCCCTTCTCTCGCAATCGTAGCCCATGGTGGTGGTCTTGTTCGAGCATGGTAGCACGTGCGAGTCTCATACTGTGTTCTGTAAAACAGCTGCAGCTGCGGGTACAGCTGATTAACTTCATTTACGAACACGTCCGCCCAACGTGCAGGTGGTCGTCCTAGGAGACGTTTGCGTTTTCTTGGAGTCCACTCTACTGTGCTTTTCGTCCATCCATCCTCTATTCTTTTCATTATGTAACCGGTCCATCTATGTTTCGCTATCGATGTATATTCTCCTGGATCTCGAAGATGTGACAGATTTCGAAGGTCAGAGCTTCGCATTTCGGCTAGATATTGAGAGTGCCGGTTATGTTTCAGAAGACATCGCTCAAGCGCTCTGTGAGTAGTTCGAAGCATTCTTGACGTAGTTGAAGTATCAACCCACGTCTGTGCAGCATAACAGAGCGCAGGGAGAACCGTAGAATCAAAGAGATGAGCGCGGATTTTCGGGTCCTTCAGATGGTCGGTGGCTTATTTGAGAGGCCTGAATGCAGCCCAAGCTGCTCTGCTTCTTTTATCCAGTTCCTCCTTCATGTTGTTTTCCATGTTCATTGATCGCTCAGGGTAAACGTGCGAGGTGGTCTCTGCAATGATAGAGCCATCCAATTCAATTCTTTCGCGATTTATGCGAAGTGCGATCTTTTTCCCCGCTTCCTTGAGCTCGTTGATCATCAATCCTGCTTGGCTAGTACTTCTTGAGAAGACGACAATGTCGTCGGCAAAACGAAGGTTTGATAGGAATTTTCCATCAATACGTATGCCTGTCTCATCCCAATCGAGTGACATTATCCACCGCAGTGCGGCACTGAACAACTTTGGCGATATTGTGTCGCCCTGTCGAACCCCTTTTCCTTTGGGTATTGTAAGAGGTCCATGTAAAAGCTGTATTTTCGTAGTGCAGTTCCGATAACAGTCGGACCGAGTTCTTATGTAGGACGGGTCCACTCCTTGGTCGACTATAAGATTGCACTGATTGGTCGCTGATAAGACTGCATTCGTTTTGTCACTGTCAAACGCTTCATAATCGTCAAAGGTTAGGACTAGAGGCAAGTGGTATTCCCGACAAACTTCGATTACCCTGGAGACGGTTTGGTTGTGGTCCATTCTGCGAAATCCTTTTCAAAATCCTGCTTGCTCGTCTGGTTGCGCTTCATCCAATGTCCTTGATATGCGCGAGAGGATAATCTTCTTGAAGAACTTGTACAGTACACTCAACAAGCGTATGGGACGATACTTACGAAAATCCCTTCGGTCTCCTTTCTTGGGCAGGATGAGCGTGCGCGACGTCCTAAACTGGTCTGGGATTTTTTCCTTTTGATGGTAGGCTGTCATGTGATCTACGAAAAGTACGTGTAAATCGTCGCTTCCAGCTCTAAGGGAGTCGGCGGTAATATTATCGGGTCCGGGAACTGTGCCTCTTTTCATGCTTTCTATAGCAACTCGAAGCTCCGATGGAAGAATTCCAGGTGGTTTTTCTCCAACGGAGATATTAGGGTCTGGGGCGGGGATTGTGGAACAGAAAAAGTTGGTGTAGAACGTTTCCGCTATTGATTCCATATCAAAGCGGGAAGTTTTGACGATCACATTTTCGTTCATCAGGGCTGACATCGGAACATTATAGTCACACAGTTCTCGACGGAATTTTTTCAGACTGCTTCTTTTCTCTGCTGCTTCCAGTTGTTCCTTCTGCTTGTACCGATGTAAATCTTCCTACAGAGCTCTTCTGCAGCTGGCATTTATTCTTAGCCATGTTAAACGTGTTGCAGTAGAATCAAGCTTCAGTTTCTTCGCTTTTCGAGCAATTCCTTAGTAGTAATGGAAAGTAAGGTAACAAGGGAAAAACGAGAAGTTGTTCGTTGCGATTGAAAGGCTTTTTATTTCATTTTTATTCGTAACCTTCAACTGTCCCACAAAAGCTTCAAAATTTCAACTGATAAATTTTCAGGAGTTTGTGCTCGCGACGCTAGCTCGGAGGCAGCGACGTTGACATGTTTAATGAGGCATGTAGATAGTTCAGACATGAATCCGGTATGCGAGAAGCGACTGCTCGAAGTGCAATATTTCATGGCTAGAGATTGGTCACTGGATCCACAACTTTACATGGCTTGCCACGATGAGGCTGTGAGGAGGTAAGAAAATCAAGTAGTAATTGATTTATGGGAACATTATAGTGGTTCTTTTTTCGTTCATGTATATATACATATATATATATATATTTGTTCATATGTATATGTATATACTAGGAAGCGGACCACGTTTACGAGTCTTAAGGACCGTAGTACATTTTCCATCCTTTCCTTTGCCTCACAACTGTCGAGTATGAATATGTCTCTGGTTTGATTTGAGCGTGGTGACGTTTGCGAGGCTCATGCCGTCATCTCTGCTGCATTGGCGGCTGGGAATGCGTCTAATTTGTTTTACTTACAAACTCGTTTACCCAACGTGATTTGGTTCTCCGAGGAGATGCTTCCATCCCCATGGAATCAGTCGACTCTACGATTCTTTTCGTCCATCTGTTATCCGTTCATCTCACCATGTAACCCGTCGATCTTTGTTTCGCCATCGACTTATATTCTCTTGGTTCTTGACGAGATGAACGTTTGTAATATGTAGAATATTCAAAATTTCAGGTGTCATGCGAACGAAAATTGGCATATTCGAAATAATGCCGGTCCCGTTGGACCTGATCCAGGGCCAGCTGTGCTTGCTTGTCTCTACAGATCTGCCTATGATGAAACTGAACCAGTGAGTTTTATGAATGTGGCTTTCGAGTTTTTATTTCATAAGGACTTCCGTTCGTATATGTGAGTGGAAATTCATACGTAGTTCCGGTTTGATGCATATGCTTTTCTCTGGCATCTATTTTACCTATTTTAACTTTTTAGATGAGAAAGAAAATGTCAACTTAGGTAACCGGGGGTTTTTTTTTACAAAAGCATTCATTTTAATATCTGTTTTCTTTTCTTAGAAACTCGTTCCATATTCACTCTTGGTCGCATCAACGTCTCCAGCTTTCTATTTTTGGTCCAGATGTACTTTCATGAAAGAAATAGAAACAAACAACGGTTTTTCGCCATATTTGGTACTTTTTTATTCAGCTTTCGAAGAAGTGTGGCACTGAAGTGAGACGAGTGCTACACACACGTGCTGTTCGTGTAAACCTTATTCCGGACATCGAAGATGCGTGTCGTGACGCCCTGTCTGAGTACTGCTCGCGTAATGTACTGCCCATGGAGGTGATTCCAATTGACTAACGATGTTTTCGATATTATATTACGATATTACGATATTATATCTCAAGCATATCAACGGTTTTGTCGCACTGTTTGATGTTTTCAAAGGACTCAGATACCACAACCGATCTAATCTTTAGGAGATGAACTGCTTGCAAGAGAACTTCGAAAAGAAAGAATTCATGAGAAAGCATCAGCTTTGTTATAAGGAGATCGTACGTTTCACAGAAATGGAAGCGAAGGACACGAAGCTAAACAGAGCTCTCACAAAAGCTTGTCGTCCCGTAATAGTTGCTCACTGTGAGGTCAGCTTTCGGGATTACTTAACTTTCTGAATCGAGATCGTCATATATTTGTATCGTGTTCGTGCGAAAACTTCATGTTTAAACATTTTAGCAATTTGCTAATGAGGATATTGACCATGGTTCAGTGATGGAATGCCTTCTAAACAACAAGGTTGGCGACGTTGAACCTTTTCTGGTTTTTTTCACCATAGAATTTTCGCTGTTGCTGTGCGGTGGGATTGTACCAATCTACAGTTTCTCGTATAGGACCAACCTGAAATGACATCGAAGTGTCGATCATATGTGAATCATTTCGAATTGGTGTCTTTGCGGGATTACCACTTCTCGTACAAATTCCAGAAAGCTTGTGCTGCTGACATAGACAAGCACTGTCGTGATCATGGAAACGACAAGTTGGTTGAGCATTTTTTCAATCCGTTGGTATCTACCAGTAATAGCTTACTATTTTTCTTTTAACGGTTTATCACCTCATTGTGGTTAGGAGGTGCTCCTAGTTGTTGGGCTGCGGTGTACAGTAGGGAGGATTCACCCCCTTGGCAGGACCTCCTAAGCTGAGATGGAGTCCGTTGTTTCCATTAGGAAGCCCAGCTAAGAGTGAACCCATACTAGGATCTACCACCGTCCTGGTATAAAAGTAGTGGCGTGGTGACAAATTTCCGTGTAATCCACAAGGGCCGGCTATTGCCTGTGGTGGTGACGGCATGGAGCAGACTTTGGGTGGACTGACCTCGGGACTCCAGAGTACCAAAACAGCAGCAAAACTCCGAAACAATAGAAATTATGCTCGGACCCGCACAACCAGTGAAAACGGGCCATCCAAGTATCCAAGTAAGCTTACTATTTTTATGATGTCTGTTGATCTATTGTCGTTTTTAAAAATAAAACTGAGCACAACTTTTTCGTTTTGAGTGGAAACCGTCGAGCTAACTATTACGTTATAACTTAATTATATTTTAATTATATTTTACTTTTACAGCGAGGATTCTAACAGGCTTCGCTCATATGTTATTTTTATTTAATTTTCATAGGTTGGTGTTTTGTTAAGATGATAGTTGCCACCGTATTTTAGGGGTGAGATCATCAGATGTTTGTCAGAAGTGCGATTCGAGCACAAGGTTTTGGGAACGAGTGCCGATTTGTCAGAACCATGCAAACGTCAGCTTAAGGTCGCATATTTGCAACAAGAACAGGTAGAAGTAAGTTGATGTTGTGGGTTGATAATTTTGGTGGGATGATGTCCGTCTGCACTACTCATATTCGATAAAACAGTGAACGTGAAAGACAGGACGTCATCCAAACTCCATATTTTTATTTTATCTTATCGGTTTTTGACTTCTCCCTCTCCTCCACAGAAGGGCCACCAGACTGAGATGTTTAGCATTTCCATTAGGAAGCCAGTTGAAAGTAGACCTCTTTCTGTATCTCTCTGCTGGCCTTCTATTATTTGCCACGTTCTTGCCAAAAGTGATAAAAATGGTTCATATCACGTGAAGTGTGATGACTTCCGTATCTACAGCGTATCCGGAAACCATGGAGTAGCAGATGTATGACTGAGAGCTAATGCTATGTCTCAAGTTATTCGGCGCTTAATGGGCTTGTGTGCGGTACAGGTGGTGCAGAGTTTATCGTGGGGAACCTTAAATTTTTACCTTCTTAGCATGCTTTGGTGGTACCTTACCTGGACCGTTTTAAAAATCTGTGAGTACCTTTGTTATTTAAGTTCTACTTTTTACGTTTTCTCCTTTTTTTGCATTTGCAGTACCTCTAGATTGTAGGTGTTTTAAACTAAATCAGTATTGTAATGGCTCTCAGTTCATATCATATTTAGTTCGATGATAAGGAACACATGGCTGATGCGGATCCTATCCTTTCTGAGAAATGTGCTCGAGAGATTCGTCAGTTCAGTTGCAACCAAGCGGAATCTTTTGAAGACACTGTAGAGTGCCTCAGGGTCAACTTCGATGGATTAGGTAATAAATTTTGCTATGCACCTTCGTAAAAGGGGCGCATGTGGCACAGTGGTCGAAGGTGCTTTGCAATACACACTGGATCGATTCTTGCTCTTCTGGCCCACCAAGCCTTCCATCCGTCCAGCGTCGGCAAATTGGTACCAGACTTGACTGGGGGGATAGCAGCGTTGGCTCGATACATCGGTAGGCCACCGCGAGTCAAAAGGACAGATGTGCATTCAATTACCTTTAAACGCTGCTTAATAAAGTCGAATGCATGCATCCTAAGGGATTTATCAACGCCGAGAGCCTTATGAGCTGTTTGTGTTCTTTCGCGTTATTAGAGGGTTGTATTTTGAATTAGTTAAGAGGCTGTCTTTCATTTTTATCTTTAAAATTGCCTTCAAGGTCCCGAATGTAAATCAATGGTGTTCTATCGTGAAAAAATAGAAGCAATAGATAATTCGATGGATGATGAACTTCAGGTGAGATTTGTCTCGTATACAACTATAAGCACATTACAAATCCTTTTTTTTAGAAAAAGTGCAAACATGACATCCAAAAGTTCTGTCCTGGACAAAATGGCGAGCATGTTTTGGATTGTTTGACGAACACAAAAGTCGTTCGATTACTGCAGCAGGACTGCAAGGCTATTGTGAAGGTGCGTTTAATACAGAGATTCATTGTGCTTAAGTAGACATTTAAAAGTGTTTATTTATTAAAAGCATAGGGATGCTGAGATTTGAGCATCTCAACATCCCTATGATTGTACTTCACATCGTAAGCTACCATATGAGATGGAATGGGCAGAAAATAAAAATTGAAATAGTGCTTATCTAATGTTTAAAATTTATACTTTCGTAGTTATACTTTGGTTGGTGAAATTCAAGGTATCTTTATATATCAAAGTCGTAGGTTGGCCTATTTTAAAATACGTACTTGGATAAACCCGTCGTTCTTTCTTAACAATAGAGGTTTATTTATATGATCTTATAAATTGACCTTCTTCTGTTACGTGCGAGACATCACGACTCTGAGGAAGGCGAAGTCGCCGGAACGTCAGCCATCGATCAATAAATAACATGAAAAACAACGACAACGACAACGAAGATCTGTACCAACCTCGCGTCAGCTTAAGAAGATCAGTTTATAAGATCACATATATAAATATATCAACTATCTATGCCGAGGTTTATAGAAAGTCGGTCTTTCGAATCACGAGGTTGTTAAACAGTATACGTTTACTTCCATACAATAACATACATACAGCTGTAGTCGACGTTTCGACAGAATCGCCTTCTTCGGAGCTTGAAGCGGTACACTAATACGCAACTTACTAGGTGAAACGCTTCAACACCACAGACAAAAAGATGCAAATCTGCACGATAATTACAAGATCCATGGCTTCTCGGAAAAACCCACTGCTTGGAACTTATTTGGCTACTTGCGCGGTCCTTAGTTGTGCGAGCCCCAGCATATTCTCAATTGTTCGGAGTTTTGCTGATGTAACCATTGTTTCCCTGGAGTGCCGAGGTCAGCCTGGCCAAATTCTGCCCCAGGTGTTCACCACCTCATGCAGTCGGCATCATTGTGGATCAGCGGGAGAACTGCGACATCATGCGACCATTTTGATACCAAGACGGTAGTGGATCTTGGTACTGGTTTACTCTTAGCTGAGCTTCGTGATGGAAACGCCAGGCTCCTCAGCTTGAGAGACACTGCAAAGGGAGGGGACTAATAACCCCACCGTACATCACAGCCCGACACCCAAGAGCACCTCCCAGCCCCGTTGAGGCGGTAAGACCTTTGGAGAATTCCTCGGTAGTATAGTGGTTAGTGTCCGTGTCTGTCATTTTAAAATAGCTTGAGTTAATAATTTGTGTTCTTTTATCCATCCACTTATATTTGCCTTAGGTGTGACGAATGTTTTGGAAGAAACTCTGCCAACAAAATCGCTCAGTATAACCACAAATACTAACAGTAAGGTTTTTAGGAACGCATGCGAGAAGCGTCGAGAGACGTGCGTCTACGACCAGCGCTTCTATTGGCATGCAAATCAGAGGCTGAAACATAGTGAGTTTCAAGCAAATTTTTTAAACTGAGTTGTTGGTTCGGCTGATGCTTTAGGATCCTCGGTCTCCTTAGCGAACGTCGTTGAATGTTACTCGTGTCGGTTACTTCTCGATTTTCCAGTAGTTTCTGAATCTGATTCGTTTTTTCATATCTATGTGCCACGAAATTTTTCGCATTCGCGCAAGTGTTCAACCGTTACTTGAGATTTTTGGTCCTCGAAATCCACGCTAGAGATCTCTTGTCTGCATCGTAGGCACGTGTCATCTTTTGTGGGTTGGAGACTGCCAGCTGATCTTAGACGAGTCAAGTAGCAATTTTCCGACCTTTGGAATGAGATGGGAGGGTTGGTGAACCCTGGAGGAGTCGAACCAGTACCTTGCTTGTAATGATCGAGCATCACCGCCACGGGGCTGACCACGCTCTGTTTTAATTTTTTTGTTCAGTTAGCTACCTTAGCTTCAAAGATTTTACCATTATGTTTTTATATCCGGTGCACATTCATATGGCGATATTTCGTCTTTGCATCTGGGTGTTTTCACTTTCTAATAAAAAGTGATTTTTCCTTTTTAAAGTAGTTGGTGACTAGCAGTACTTATTTTGCCAAGAATAAGTGGTAGGACAAAATTGGGCTCTTATCAAAATAATTGCTGGTTTTTTTTTCATCACTAGGAATCTTTAATGCCTCAAATTGAGTTGGAGATGTGGAGCAGCCGTCAAAGATATTATAGCCGTAAGATGAGATGGTTCGCTGTTGTATTACAATAAATTCATTAAGAAGGGTAAAATATGTCAGATGCGCTACAGTTCGTAAACCTTACAGGAAGCTTTTTATGGGTAGCATATGAACTGATATAGAATTAAGTCACTGTATAGGTTAAAATGAAGCCTGTTATCCAATACTGCCCTCTCTTTAGGCCGCGTGTAGCTCAGGGCTCAGAGTCGCCCACGGGAACGACCCCTGCGCCCAAGATCCAGCAGACCTTCCATTCCTCCGGGGTGGGTACATTAGTGCTAGGCTTGTCTGGGAGGATAGCAACACTGAGTTGATACATCAGTAGGCCACTGCGTGTCATTGTAAAGGCCAGATATGCATTTAATCACCTGCAGACGATGCTTAATGAAGTTGGATGCATGGCGCATCCCTCGGGATTGATCAACGTCGAGAGTTTTATCTTGTTATCCTTTTACCTTCTGTTACTGATAGTGGGCTGAGCCTTGGTGTGATTAATTAGACTACGTTATTCAATCAGCATGAGACAATCGACTCATGGGTGCAAGAAAGAATTCGTCGTTGATGATATGAGAATATAAACAATTTTGGGAGCTATCTAACTTTATCATTCGCTGTACACACTGGGTTGAGAAGGATTTTTCTCGTTGTTTTTGAAATCTATGTTGGTGAAAGACCTGAAATTTAGAAAATGAAAAACTTTTCTCGGTTTGTTTTTCACATGGTTACTTTGTTTGTATTTAAGAGTATAAGCTTTTCTTTATAACTGCAGTGTTTTAGTTGCCCTGAGGAGATGAGAAAGATCAAAATGCCACAATATGCGCAAAAGATGCTCTCAGGAGTCGTGGTGAGCTGCCTTCGTGAGAAGTATCGAGAGTCGGCTCATAACCAAATTGAACTTGGAGCACAATGCAAACAAGAGGCAATTTCATGTTTTCTTTCTAAAAATGTTTGCATATTTTTTGCTCTTCTTGGTCGCCTTTAGATCTATAAATCTGTATTCCATGGTTTTCAGATTACGAAAGCAATAGTTGAAGCAGAGTTCGATCCTCGTCTCGATCCACCACTCTTCGATGCATGCCAGGAGATCATCAAATTGCACTGTTCTTCTACAATAATTGAACGTGTTGGTTTACATTGTGTAATACATTTTTCGTACATTATCATAGGCCAGTCAGGTTACAAAAGCCAATCAAAACGGCTTGTCAATTGTATTCATTGAAATTTTTAACCATAACTAGTTGTAATCTCCTTTTATTACAAGCAGTGAAATGTAGCAATGCAGTGTAAGTTTGGTGCAAGTCACTGCTATTTGTCTTACTGATTGGGTTTTGTAACAAGGAGGCATCCCACTGCCATTGTCTAATTCCATTTCTTTTCCTGAATTTTAAGAAATAAGGGATAAAATTGTCGGCAACTGCCACGACCGACTTTCTATTAACCTCGGCATTGATCAAGTGATTTTCTTCGTATTTTTGTTGAGCAAACGCGAGGTGTTACTATTCTTTGTTCACGATTAAGCTGACGTTTCGGCGGATTTCGCCTTCTTCAGAACCGTTTTTTTTTTGTTGAAAGCGGCTCTGAAGAAGGCGAAATCCGCCGAAACGTCAGCTTAATCGTGAACAAAGAATAGTAACACCTCGCGTTTGCTCAACAAAAATACGAAGAAAATTGTCGGCGTTGATCAATCCCTGGGGGATGTGCCATCCATTCGACTTCAGTAAACATCGTTTGGAGATGATTGAATGCATATCCGGTGACTCGCGCTGGCCTACCGATGTATCGATCTAGTGCTACTATCCTCCCAGACAGGTCTGGTACAAATTTGTCGACTCCAGAGGGATGGAGTGATTCTTGATGCTTGATTAGCCTGGGGCTATGGAATCGAACCCATGTGTATTGCAGGGCCCTTCTAACCACTGCGTTACCTGCGCCGTTCTCCTCAATTGTAGGTGATATAAAAAGATTATTTGTCTTCTTAAGCAGTATGACTCCATTCCGCCGATTTCAGAGCGGAAAATTTGAAACCGTTCTCGAATGTCTCAAAGCAGATTATTACAAAGGTGCAATATTGGATAAACGATGTGGCAAGGAGGTTAGTATTAGTTATGTTTACACTTAGTTTATTCGAAAAATGCAAATATTTAATGTTTAGCTTTAAATCCATTTATCGCTAACTAAAACAGATTGCAATGATCTAGAAGTAAAATTCACTCATCAAAAACTTCTTGTTTGATGAAAAAATTTGAAACCTCCTTGATCGTTATGTACGAAATATAGAGGTGGTGGAAGTAAATGGAACATTTTCAGCAAAGGATCCTTTGCTCCTTTGCTAAGCTGTTTTTGTTTAGGTAATTAGGTGGATGTCTGAAGAAATATGGTGAAATCTTTGCAAAAATTCCTTATCTTCTTGGTGAGCAAACACGATGTGTTATTTTATTTCTTTATTCACGACTAAGCTGACGTTTCGGTAGATTTCGCTTTCCTCAGAGTTTGGAAGGGTCAAGTTGACCGCAATCTACCCAACCAAACACCTCCATAACCGTAGTTGCAGGAAGTCTGTTAGGTGTATTGTAAAGAAATTTTATTAAACATGCTCTAGTTCAACTTTTATGGACCTCGTACCTTTTACACTACTCTCAAGCGTCATGCTTTTATTAGGTTTTAGAAGGCTGTAGTGTACTGTTCTGATAACGGACAAATAAACTGTGATCATGTTTTTTTCATAGGTTTTTGGAAATGTCATCATTGCCTGTCATTGCATCTCATATGTTAATCCTAATGAGGGTCGTTATGGCTACATAGTTTAGCGCTATGGTGTTGAAGACACACTTCAACGCTGGTTTCTTTAGGTTGAATTTAATTATGTGAAACATCAACTCTGCTGCTTTACCATCATAGGGTATTTTGATTCTAGTAATGAACTAGATTGGCTAACCGCTAAATGCAATAGCTTTTCGGACCATGGTTTGTATAGTTAACTATTATGCCAGTAGTAAAAGGCGACATTTTTATCGCCAGATTGAGATTTCTGGTACAAAATGTTCTGCAATCACAATGCCACCATTTCTTATTTACTGCCTAGTCTTTTTTCATGTCAGGGTAAGACGTGAACTACTGTGGTGCTGAGTTTTTTTGCAAAATTTCGGACTGCTGGTGACTGCGGTGGTGATCGAGCCTCGTTATTACCCTTTCCGAGGGCTAACATGTTCACCACCACACCGTGCATATCCTTCGTTTCGGCTTTCTCTCTCTCTCAGCCGTGTTTTATGCGCCTCATCAGCACTCAGTCGTCAACGGGATTGATCTGGGGAGCACAAATCCGTATTGAACCCAGTTGAGCAGAAGCAGACACTTCCGGTCTGGTGTTTTGCAAATATCTTAGTATCATTGTAGTTGTGCAATCAGTTAAGATGCTGTACATGTAATATTATTCTACTGTTAGGACGATGTTATGCGTGCCTTTTTCCCATAGCTCTGTCTAGTTTGAGCCATTGGAAGTAAATACAAGGAGTTAATGAGGCTGAGGTCGCTTTGATTGTCATTCCATTTAGTGGCTTACACTTAAGTAGGAAAGATTTGATTGTTCCAGAAGTAGTTGCAGAAGCTTTTAGAATAATCGTCCGATATTTATCATCTTGAACAGCTTTAATTTTCGTGTAGGTCAAATGGACATAGCGAAGTGATTGTCTGTTACGTGTCATAGTTACGCAGTTGCTTACGTTCTTAGGAGTTCCACATTTTCAGTATTATATCATTTATTCTTAATGCCTAATGGAAATTTGGAACCCAGTGTAGAGGACCTCCTTGAGGATGAACTCCTTGGTTGCCTATTGCCGTCCTTGACTTAGGAACACTGGTAGTCGTGGTGAGAGGGTGAACCCTAAGGAGAAGGTGGTAGTTGTATTTCATGAAAAAGAAATCGATCTCACCTGGAAATGTAGTTTGAAGCTGAAAATTACTGTCTGCAGTGCTTAATTGATTACTCATGCCTTTTTTAATTGATATTTCTAATGTCACTTATATTTAATCACTTAGACTATTTATTAAACTGTTTCGGAACTGGATATGCTTGTCTTCAACTCAACGATTTATTTCGAATTTTTTAGAACTAACACGAAGCAAGAGTCTTAAATGCTGAAGAACGGTTCAAAATCTAATGTTTTAATCACAATGGTGCTGAGATATTTGCAAAACTCCAGACCCCAGGTGTCTGCGGTGGGAAACTAACGCGCTATTACCCTTTCCGAAGGTTAACGCGTTCAGCACCATCGGGCCCTTCGTTTTACTAGTCTTTAAGCTAAAGATCTAATGTGTTTTTTCGTGTCCAGTTATGTTGAGAACGGTTTTGTTTAGAACACTCACATTTGAGTAAAGTAGTTTAGCTGGCTCGTCGTATCGAGGAGACAATGGTCGATATTCACCTCGATCCCGCACTTCATGAAGCGTGCTCTGTAGATGTGAAGCGATTCTGCTCGGATGTGGTGCCAGGTCATAGTCGAGGTTGTGAACTTTCATCTTTGTCCATAATTCTTTGAAACCTAACAAAAAAGTAATTCAGAAAAAGGAAAATATTTCACTGGAGGTTTCGTGCATTGGTGGCGCTGGTATAGACCACCTTCTTCACATGAAGAAACCTAGAATCTTTTCTTTTGGCGTTAAATAAGTGGCACATCTTAGGGGTACAGCTATTGGCTTCGCATGCTAAGGATGTTGACTTTAACTTCATATATTTTAGACTACTTTAAATGAAATTACAATAGATTGCAAAAACGATTTTGTTGAACAATTTGTCAGGTGGAGAATTTCAATCTCGGTTCGTCCAAAGATAGGATCTTATTACTTTGTTCTTTAGTTTTTGTTTGATCTATTCATGGATTTTAGTAATTATGTGTCTAATGGATGCGGTTGACAGCTCTAAAGACGAAATGACACCTGATTGTCGAAATAAGCTCATAGATCGGAATAAATTGTGGATGAAAGCCCATGTAGTAAGTGTTTGACCTTTTTTAGCAGTACTTTCGCTTTTGTCATTTAATTAGGTTTTGTTGCGTATTCATATTCTGTGTCCATCAAAGAATTGTTTCCTCATAGATTCTTTGCTGCACTTCATTGTTAAATTTGATAGTCGTAACCTTGCATGAAATGCATGGAACTCTGTTTAGCTCAAACTTATTTCATATTTTATGGAAATATCTTAGGATTTTCAAATGACGCTGCCACAAAATTGGGCTGAGCTGTACTTCACCGTGGCAAACCATCCGAATAAGGTAGTTGTTACTGATCTAAAGTCAAACTAATGCAACATTTTTCCTTTTTTCATTTTTAAATTTTCTTCAACAAGGCTTTATTTTATTCTACAATGTAATCAGCTCGTGGATGAAACAACTAAGTGTAACGGCTGTTGCTGTAAGTTGAAGAAATGTCGAAATTTAGATTTGAGTTCATCGAAGCAGCAACGTTTTTGCTCTGTAGGGAATTTTTCGGAGTATGGAAATGATGGAAACGAGGCAGTATATAATGCAATATCCAGCGCTCTCTATGTTAGGCTTTTAACCACCTTACCGTCAGAAGCTGTTGATGTACTGTCATAGCCGTATGCGTTCGATTGTTGAAACAAGAGAACCGTATTTAAGAACGCATCAAGACTTTTCCCACGGCCAGTTACCCGTTGTCTGCTCGATTTCTTTCTCACGCCACTTAGACTACAGCGTACCAAGCCAGTTTCCTCAACAACATGAAGCATGGAGCCATTTGGAGCCACTTTGAGTTAGTACCAGTTCTCCCTCATGGCGGCCAAAATGGGCGACACGTGTCAACATGGTAAATCACCCATCTTTCACCTTCCCACGAATAGGTGTTCTGTCTTATATAGGCGTATAGCAGTGACTAGTAACCACACATCCGGGCACCTCGGTTAATATCTCTGAAATGATGTCGATTCAACGAGACCATTGTTCTACTGTAGCCGAATGCTTGGAGAATTGGTGACAGCGGAGTATCTCTGCCAGTTCTTGCACAGCTTCTCACAGACTCCACTTCAGCTTCCGTTGAAGCTCGTTATTGTTGACGCCATTGTTGCTGAGTACCATACGTGACTTGCACTGGTTTTAGAGCTCAGGTCACTGACAACAAAGCGTATTAAACAGCAACAGACAATGGACTCGTATGGGTTACCTTTGCCTAACATGTTATTAATGTTGGCGGCACCAAGAAGCAAGTCACAGCGGAGAAACCATTTTTAGTAGACGATAAGTTACTTACTTACCTGATACTTAAACGGCCCGTTCTCACTAGTTGTATGGGCTCCAGCATAATCACCATTTATCGGAGGTTTGCTGGTTAAGCCATTGTGGTTCTCTGGAATCCCGAGGACAGCCTGGCCAAAGTCTGCCCCAGGTCGTCACCACGATAGGCAGCTGCAGCCCTTGTCGATCAGAGGGAAATTTACCACCATGCGACATTGATACCAGGACGGTGGTGGATCCCGGTATTGGTTTACTCTTAGCTATGCTTCCTGATGGAAACGTCGGACTCCTTCTCAGCTTGGGGGGGACGAATCCTCCCACTGTACATCGCAGCCCGACATCCAGGAACACCTCTTAGCCGCGATGAAGCGGTAAACCGTTGGGAGGAGACGATAAGTTAAATTGGATATATGACCACTTCTCTAGTGCTTTTGTTTGAAAGGTCGTAACTTTTTACTCTCATTAAGAAGAGCCTTGTAGAATGTTTTACAACGTGCTCGAATACACGTTAGTTATATAGACGACCGGTCGCTTTATGTCATAGATCTAATATTCCTTCTGTTTGTCTTGATATTGGGCTACGAACTCAGTACAGAACCTGTTCAGGATGTATCGCCTTCACTTTTCATCTACATGTTAGATTCTGGTTGGGTTTTGTTTTTTTTTCTGGAGCCCTGAGGTAACCGTGATAAGGCATTCTTCATTACAGGCAGTCCCGACTTTCTGTGGATTAGGAAGGAGCTGGGTTTTGTGATTAGAGTTCTTGCAAAACTTGCCACTAGTTAATCGCCAGGTCTATGAAATTGTAAGAAACTGAGTCCCATTCACGAAAATAGAGCGCTTAATAGCGATTTACAATAACGAAGCATGTTTACCAACATATTTCATTAGTTTCCTCAGCTGTTTTATTTGGAATGTTATGTGGTACTAATTGATGCTCTGTCTTTTTCATTCTCAGGTTTCAATTCTCGGATGGTTCGCTGGAATTGTGTTCTTCATCTTATTGATAGGATGCTGCTGTGGTCGAGCGTCAAAACGTGCTTACAGAGAATTGAAAAACAAATAATCAACTGTGTTTAATGTTTGTTTCGCCTGTTATTTTCATATCTTTTTCCTTCCGTCTTTTTTCTCCTGAATCAGAAATTTAAGTGAGTAATTATTTTTAGGCTTGAGAATTTTCGTAGCATTTGCCTTCCTCGTAACGTATCTGTTCCAATTGCGTTGTTTGGTCCTCTGGTTAAGACGATGTTTTTTGTAGACTTTTCTTATCTGGTTTTCGATACGGCTGCTCTTTCTTCGTGTAAGTACCAGTCAATTGTGAATTAGAGCATAATGTGTGATACAAATCGAGGGTTCGTGAAATTTCAGCAGTGAATTCAACATATATCCCCGAAAACTTGTCCTTGTATTGAAGCCTCTTCGATGTTCACTCGTCGTTATGGTTTTCCTCCTGTATCATTCCATTTCAGCGGTAGGTAATGTTGATTTTCCTTTAACTTCATTAGCACACTGCTGTCACTCACTTTCAGTAAGTTACGATAGGTCATTGTCACTTATTGGCTTTCCTTCGACCATCGCCGCGTCTTAGAATATTGTTTGTACCCTTTTTCGTTTATTTATCACGACTGAACCGATGATTACGGTGACCATGAGGTTGTGAGATATATGGGGTGGTTGGTACTTGCAACAGTATTCACTGTTGACCTCTTATAAATTGCTACTTGACATTGGTCTCTGTGTTCAATGTATTGCGAATTCTTATGCTTTGTCAGCAGTTGCTTTTCGTAATAAGATTGAGTAAGAGGAGTCATATTTGCTAATAATCAAGGTTGTTACTTCTTTCTGTGATCCAGTTAAATAAATGGTTATTTCCGAAACTGCTAACCTAGAATGATCATGAACAGCTAAGAATGGAATGTGGTGGAAGTACTCACCTCCTTACTCCATTTGTATCCTCTTATGTATCATATTGCGAAACGACGGAACTGGAGATTAAGTACGGATAACTTGGCCATTAATCACCGGCGAAAGTGCTTTGCATTGCTAATAGCGTTGAATTTCGCTAGTCGAGAGAGTTTGTGCTTAAAGTGGATCGCAGTGGATATCGTTGAAAGAAGAAGAAAAGCGTCGAGGTAGGATATCCGTAAGATCTTCCTTTGAAGGCCGAGAATGACAGTAGAGTATACGTCAGAGACAGTATTACTCGTCATCCCGTTGATCGTCGAGTAACTCAAGGAGACGTCGGTAAATCTTCCATTGCTTCCAGTCATACGCAAGAGTAGCTGAGTGGCGCGTGCTCACTCTAGGGTCTCATTGAGCATCATATCTTTGCTCCAGGGTTTTCGCGAACAACACTGACCATTAGCTCAGTGGTCTTCCTGTAGTACGTCTAGCATCCGAAGGGGTCCAGTCACTAAAGGTTCCTGTCCATCGGTTCTTGTTCATATGCATTACTTGTCCGGCCCACTTTCGACAGTTTAGCGTATAGAACGGCATCTTTGATTTCTTATCGTTGACGCAGGTCGGAGCTTTGGATTACTTCCCTTACTTGTGTGACATGGGATACTCATAGCATCGCCCTTTCGACTTCCTGTTCAATAACGTCGAGTGATCTTTCATCCTGCTTACACAGCGACCAGGTTTCTGACGCATACGTCAGGGCAGGAATTATCGTAGAGTTGAAAAGATAGGTTCATAGGCGGGTGTCCCTTGTTCTGTTCACAACATCCCGGATGCTCTTGGAAGCTCCGCTAACCACTGGCCTTATCCTCTTGTCGTCAGCAAACCGAAGATGGCGTAATTGCCAACCACAGATTTTCATGTGCCACTGCAGTGTTCGTATGACGTTCTTGAGGGTGGCGGTACAGTTTCGTCTTCCCAACCCCTCTTTTGACGTCGACATATTGTTATAAAATAGCGATGCTTTTATTCTCAAATTTTTATATAGCTCATGAAGAATCCTTATATATTGGGTAGAGACGCTATGACTATGCAGGGCTTTCATAACTACTTTTATCTCAACTGAGTGAGAAGGTTTTTTTTCAAATGAGTGAAAATGAGACAGAGGGGTATTTGCCATTCTTGCGGGACTTCAGTATGTCTTGTTATCGTGTGGATGTGGTCCGCTGGGCTGAATTCTTTTCGAAACCGACTTGCTCACATGGTTGTTCTTCGTCTACTGTTTTGTCTATCTCTTTTAGGATGACTAGAGTGAAAAGTTTGTAGAGTACATACAGTAAGCGGATTAGGAGATAGTGGCCGATATCGTGGTCACCTTTTCTGAACAACATCTCGATCTTTCTGGTCTTTCACTGAGTAGGAACCTTGCATTCAGATAGGTAACATGTGTAGAGCCGACTCAATGTGTTTACGAGGACTGGCGGAATGTTCTTAAGGTGTTCGGATTTTATCCTGTCTAGACCTGGTGCTGTTCGATTTTTCACCGACGAAATAGCATGTCGGATTTCGGATAGGAGAACGGGTGGTACGGCATATCCATCCTCTTTTATTTCATATAAGTGAAGGAGGGCGTGGCTACTGAAGAGATCTGAGCAGTATTCGTGAATGATTTTCTCCATTGCCTTTCTGGACGCTGTAACTGTTCTGTCTGGGTGTCGGAGTGCAGTCATCCCGGTCTTGTAATTGGTGAAGCATCGGTGGGCTTTGCGAATGTTTTTCCCAACGTCTGCAGTTTCGACCATTACTTCTGCTCTTCTCTCTTTAACGTCTTCTTTTATCGTCTGTCTGCATTGTTTTGCAAGTTCGGACGTTAGTTCGCTGTTGCCTGCTGCTCGCGAGATTCCACGTTGGCGTATCAGCTTGATTGTCTCCTGGTGACTTTCTTACTTTCAGCTTTGATAGCGCAAATGTGAAGATGTTGAATAAAACCGTAGTTCTTTCTACTTCTGTTCAGCAAACACGAGGTGTTACTTTGTTTCTTTAATTGCGTACTAGCTGAGGTTTCGGCGGATTTCGCCTTCTTCAGAGCCTGGAAAAGTCAAGTTAACTACAATCTACACGGCCAAACACCTCCATAACCAAACAGAGAAAATGCTGGACCAAAATTTTGAATTAAAATGAATTTAGAACCGTAGTGTTCGTTGGCGATGTTCTCAATAACGGCATCTTCCTAAGAGTCGACTAATGGTCTAAATAAATCCCAATGTTAGTGGTTTTCGGACTTCGTTTTTGAACTTCGGAGCTTTTTCTCCCTTCTCCCAGCAATGAAATCTTGCACGAAGAGGCTATGTTTTGATCCCGTGTAGAATTGGGAGACAACAGCGACAATGGTTAGGCAAAACCTCTGATTTACGATGATATGGTCTATTTCCTTGTGGCACTCTCCATTGGGAGACTCCCACGTCCAGCGTTGAGAGTGGAGCTTCTGGAATTACGAGTTACCTTGAATGGTCTTGGACGTCATGTTAAACTCAGACAACCGCTCACTCTGCTCGTTCCATTCTAATCCATGTGTCCCAGTGTGATGTCTCTCCGTAGAACCTCCTCAAGTTCATGTAGAACGCTTCGACTTCTTCTTCGTCGTAGCTTGATGTCGGTACCTAGACGACAAAGATTGCCAAAGCCGGTATTGATCCACATTTCTTCAGTTGTAAACACCCGATTTGGGTTGTTAGTTATTCAAATGAATGGACGTTCATGGCCGAACTTGTGTTGACTAGAACACCGACTCCGCTGACTCCTCTATTGTCGTATGCTACGAGGAAGTGTTCTTTTTTCGGTGTCAAAGACGGCACCGAATCGGTGGCGTCTTCTCGTCTCGGCCAGTCCGATGACGTCGTACATCCTCCTTCTTGTTCACATAATCAAGTCCATGACTCAGGTGCAAGTGAGCATCCATTGTAGGTCCAATCGTCTTAGTTCTCTACGATTTAGGCAGCTTAGAATGGCCCTGAGATTTTACTGACCTGTCTGTACTCGTCCTCCCATCTCTGCCGTATCGGGGGCTCTTTTGGGGAATGTTGCCTGTTTATTTTACTGTGTTCGGTATTCGATATAGCTTCGTGAGTTCTGAAGGTGGGGGTTAGGTATAACCAACGGTAGCTTGCCAGTCTGTTCCAGAGCATACGAGGAGCTTATTTGTAGGAAGCGACTCTTCATCGTCTTTAACATATTTCCTTGCTACCTACTTGATTGTAGGCTTTTACCCGAACTGACTCATAGAACACAATGCATGCATGAGTACGTAGTCGTAAACTCAGAAGGTATGTGCAAAATCGACGCAACAGAACCAGCGAGTTTATGTCCTGGATCCACTGAATCCTCTAGCATCTCAGAGAAGCAAATGCCGCTTTTGGTCCGCGATTACTACCTATCCACCACCTGTGGGCGCGCACGTATCGTCGCGACTGAATGGGATAAGATTTCTCTGAGAAGGAGATCCACAGACCAGAGAAGGTACAAGAAGAAATGATGTGCTGTACACAAAACCTTATTTAATGTAATGGCTATTCTTGTTTTTAAGACGAATTATAACACTGTGCTAAAAACAGTTATCAAACTCTCTGCTCCGTAAGTTATCACTTTCATCATTTTTTTATTCAACAGTATCTGTCGGATTGTGATCTATAGGCGATACTGTGTAGTATGCACTTTGCGAAGAACGTTAAGAAGACAGTAGAACCCATTAGAGTTCATACTAACTTTGTAACTTCACATGTGTTTTGAATAAAAAGCCTTTGTTGCGAAGGATTGCTCTGGTCTTCCTGCTGGTTTAAGTCCCTCGAATACTTGTTTTCAAAGCTTTGATAACGAATCCAATCCGATCGAAAGCTTCTTACTCTTATCTGGTTTATGTGCACCTTTTTCTTCATGTTCTTGTTGTGTTTCTTTCGGACAAATATTGGCAAACATTGATTAGCCTACGTTCTTTTTTAAATTAGTAAGTCAATGAACTTTTGTCATCTCCTAATTTTGACGTTCCACAACGATATAGTGGTTTTTCGACTTCTATATCGGTTCTTCTTCTCTTCCACACACTAATGTCTTTATTTTTATTTAAATAAGGTTCTCTTCTTGTACAATAAACATTCTTAACGAAAACATTTGATACAGGTTTTGTATTTGTTCTGATTACTAATCGATTCAATCAGCTATTAAATTTCACTGTGGTCTTCGTTCATTATTGTTCTTTTGATGCTGGAAAGGTTTCCAATTTCAGTGAAGGAGCGTCAACAGTGGTATCGTCTTGCTGAAGTAATTAGAAATAATTGAAATACACCATAACGGCAAATCACTTCATTAATAAGTTTTTTTGGGTTTTCCCTTCCTTATAAAACTATTAGGGGCGGATAGCACAGTGGTGTTGGTACCGATCATCGAGTTCGATCCCGTTTCAGGCTCACCAAGCGTCTCATCCCTCCGGGGTCGGGAAATTGGTACCGGACTTGTCTAAGAAAATGACTCTCTGCAATTCAGATTGGAACGCTCTACTACGGCTATTTCAGGGCTCCAGTGAGGATCGAGTCTACCAGCACTCTATGACATACAAGATGAAATGAAAATCCTTAAGCAGCAGGCGAAGGCATACGTAAAAGTTGGAAGACCTTAGTAGGTTATGGATGAAGCGAATCGAATGTGAGAAGTGTCGGGGTCCTCACAGTAGGCGTGAAGACGGGTCGTATAAAAAAATATAGTACTATTGTTGAACATCTTTCAGACCTTCCTCTGAATTGGGGTATGGTACGGTGATTTCACTTCATTCTACTCTCTATCTCCTCTAGGTCGCCCAGCGACTAGCCATCTGCTAACTTTGTTAATTCTTGGCAGAATTTTTTCCCTTTTCGACGAATTCCACTCGATTTATGAATTAATAATTAAATTGGCTAGAAAGCAGCAAAGTTGAAATAAAAGTTAGGGAGAAAAAAGGCGTAAAACGCTCCAAATAGTCATAATGATGCTGAGATATATATTTGCAAAACTCTGGACCGCTGGGCTTCGCGGTGGTGAACGAACACGATATTACCTTTCCGGGGCATAACGTGTTGACATCCACACCATTCGTTTCGCCTTTCTCTCAGCCGTGTTATTGACCTATAGGTGATATCAACAATCGCCCGCCAACGGTATTAGTCAATAACACAGCTGAGAGGAAGACTGAACGAAGAGCTCGCATAGTGTGATGGTCAACGCTTTAGCCCCTGGAAAGGGTAATAGCGTGTTCGGTTCCTATCGCGGACAACAACGATTCTAACTTTTGCAAATATCTCAGTATCATTATGGTTATATTTCACATAATACCTTGCCATAAAAAAGGGTAGGCAGTAAATAAAAAGCGACTACCCCAAATAGTTTCCTGCTAGTTATTTCCTGCCTTAACATTACTTCTTACGTTGTTTGCTGGGCATCTCCTCGTTGGACGATTACTAACGAAGTTACTGATCCATCTTTTATAACTGTTTTAAAAATTCTTTCTCCTATATTTCGTTGGATGTTTCATTCATTATATTCTTCAATTTGTTTTCTAGTGTAAGAAGCTCGTATAGCGTAGTGGTTAGAGCTGTCCTACAATCACTGGTTCGATAGGCCCCCGGTCAAACCAAGCACTCAATCCATCTTGGACCACACAATTGGTACCGTTCTACCGTAAGAAGATAATGGCGCTGATTTAATATATCGGTAAGCTACTATAAATCATTGTTTTGACCAAATATGCATTCAATCGCATCTATGAGATGCTACGAGTGGAGTCGATTGCTTGGAGCACCCACAGGAATCAGTGCTGAGCGTTCTATCCTTCTATGTAGCATTTTGTTCAGTTTTCATTCATCGTTTTTTTATATGAATTGGGTAGTCGTCTATGAATTTGAATTTAAATGGAATTGAAATTGTACTCACCCCTAGGTCCGGATAGTATGCACCTCCTCCAGTGACCTTTAAGAGCAAACATTCCGTTAAAGATTACAAATTATGGAAATAATCTATGAAAATTGAGCGCGATATGTGTGCAGAACTTTTTATTCATCACCAGAGCTTATAGCTCATATAAGGCGTTTAACTAAACTACTATCTTTACTCCTCCAAACGGATTACCGCTTCATCTTGAGTGAGAGGTGTTCCTGAGTACCGGGCTACGCGGGGGGAGGATTCATCCCACTGCAGAGTTTCCCAAGCTGAGAAGAAGTCTGGCGTTTCTATCAAGAAGCCCAGCTAAGAGTAAACCAATACTAGGATCCACCACCGTCCTGGTATCAAACTAGTATCATGGTGGCAAATATCCCTCTGAACCACAAGAGCCGCGACTGCCTGTGGTGGTGACGACCTGGGGCAGACTTTGGCCAGGGTGACCTCGGGACTCCAGGTAAGCACAATAGCTAAACTAGCAATGCTCCGAAAAGTGGAGAATATGCTGGGGTCCACACGAGCTGTGTGGACAGGCCGTCCAGGTAGCCAAGTACCATCTTCACTAAAACCCGGCGCCCATTACAGGCCTGCGAAGGCTTTCCTCGCCAAAAGAGTTGATGAATATAAATCATATATAAATCTATATACATATATATAGGTAAATAACATACCTTATCGTTGTCGGCTTCTTGTGTACTTTGGAGTTGTGTCCGGAAGATTTTATCCCTCTATAAAACGTTAAAACCGCGATACATGGCATTTGAAGATAACTCATTTTTCATCGACGTCCACACGTTTTAATAATTCTTTGCTGTGTAAGACAAAATGTGAACATATATGTGCTTTTTATTGTTTTCACTTACCCACTTTATATGATGTGTTGTCTTTAACTACTATTGAGACGGAGGGGAATTCAGAAGACGAGAATTTCTTCTCTTACTGCTCCGAATTGCACGTTTCTTCGGCGAAAAGCATCCATTTAAGTTACTGGTAAGTTAAAGGAGATTCGGAGGCGCTTCAAGAAGATGTACTTGTCATTTACTCTCTTAAGTATGGCAGGCTATCTTTGCCTATTTATCTCAAAGAACAACGGAAACAAGGAGCTGCACTCCTAAGTCCTTGGAAGAGCTATAGAATTTCTGATGAAACGTACCAAGTTATCTTCTTTCTTGTCAACATTTCTTTGTGAACTGAAAAATCTTTTGAGTTAATGCAAATAAACATATGGCATCCATTAAAGATATATGAGTTGGCTAAATATATTCGCTTTTGACTTAACCGTACTATGTATTGAAAGTGTATAGACCCATTATTCCTAAGTAGAGAGCCTTGGCCACATGATCAAAATTAGTGCTATCTACCAGTAGAGATAGGGCGCGTGTGACGTAGTGGTCAGGAGCACCTGCAAGACATATGTGGAGTCGATCCCTGCGTCCATGGCCCACGAAGCCTTCCATCATTCCGGGGTCAGTAAATTGGTACCAGACCTGTCTGGGAGGGTAGTAGCACTACATTGATACATCGGCAGGCCACCGCAAGTCATTGTAAAAGCCAGATGTGCATTCAATCACCTCTAAACCATGTTTAATGAAGTAGAATGCATGACGCATTCTTCTGGGATTGATCAATGCCGAAAGCTTTTTTATCGCGATAAGATAAAGCTTTTAGAGCTTTATCTTATCAGTAGAGGTTTTCTCTTTTTTTATTTATTTTCCATTACAGTAAACGTTTTTTTTCCATCCAGTCTAGATGGACAACAATTCTGTAAGTTAATCTTTTCTGCCACTTTATTGCTATAGAGAGTTCCGAGGATGAAAGGTGAGGGACGAAGTTGAAGTGCTTGTTAACAAAAGGTAATTGCAAACTCATAGGTTCACGAGCAGTTGAATTGAAGCTTTTAGCTTCTGAGATGTTTATTTCTGCAAGTTTCTAGTCAACTGTGTTTCTGTGGCATATTAGCTTACATAACACCTCGTTATTCCTTGTTGGCGGTTGGTGTTCAGTGATTTCTGGATGCGATGCGCAGTGTGAACTTCACCATTGTACGTAGCTGAACCCCTGAGTGTTGTGGCATGCATTCTTCCTCGTTAGGCTTCTCTTTTACAATGACAATAATCAGCCAGAGTTCACTAATAGCGAGGTATCCAGAATCTCGAGTGGACACTCCACTAGCAATATTAGTGGACAATTACGAATTCAAGATAAAAAGCAGTGGAGACGATCATTATTGATGCATACACGATATTCTTCGACGGTTACGTCTACTTTTCTTAACTTCATTTCAATCGAAATGAACGTTTCATCTCAACGAATCTACCTTCCGAAGTCCGACATACTATTTCGTCGGTAAGGAACCATACAACATTTGGTCTGAATGGGGTCAAATCGTTATATTTGAGGAATGTCCGGCCTTCCTGGTCGCTACTCTAATTTGACCGTTCTTATATTGCCCGTCAAAATACAAGGTTCCTTGTTAATGAAATACGATTAAAACCGCGTTGTTCCATAAAGAGAAGGACCGACCTGACGGTAACCATTCCAGAACCTGCTTGTTTTTGTGGAGTCCTTAATTCTTGTGTGGTTAACATACTGTGGGACGTAGTTCCTAACAGCTCTTGTTCACCACCTATCGCTGAGGTGCAGTACGTGTCCGGCCCTTCCGATTTTCGACCATTTGGTGTACATAACTTCGTTTTTTCTTCGACCTCACTTCCGTGACAAGGAGACACTTTTAGGATCGTCTTATCAACTGAGTGTTCAGTAAAACTGAATGCTCTTTCATTATACTTATTTGGCCACGAGGTTTCAGACGTCCAAGTCGGTTGTTCTTTTTGTTCTTCATTGCATCTATGCTCTTGAAATTTTTCCAAGCTAGTCCTTTAGTGCTGCTTCGCTCTGAAGTTAGCTGTTCGTCATCTTGCCTTCTCGATTGAGATACGCGTAGCAGCAGCATTTTGCGAAATCCATGTTCTCGGGCGTGAATTTAGCATAAGATAAATCTGCTTCTCATGAACCTCGTTTCCCCGAGATCCAGTCGAAGAGCATTCATTCGAGAGCGGTCGTCAAAAATGACCAGCATTAGTTTATTATATTTCACGATGTTATAAGAGCGATATTAACAATAAAGCGATGGTGATGAGATGCTGATCATCGACTTTCACTCTCATGTTGTCAGATTCCAATTTTCGTATAGCATTCTAGTGGGTGTCTATAAATAATTCCGGAGAAATGAGAGAATCGGTTCTATGCACTCTTGAAGGAAAAACAACAAACGATTTTCACCATTGGCCTCTTGGAAACCATGGTTGTTCCGTCTTGAGGTCTGAGGCGATCTTCTCTTGTGATTGGCGAGACTTCGCAAGATTATTCTCTACTCTGTACTTCCTCGACATTTACCTTCAACCGTTGCTGCTGCTCTTCTGTGTTGAGGATCATCTTTAGTCGTCTTTATGTAGTTTTTGCGTGGGTTAGCGAATGCATTCGACTCTTACCTATTAATTTGAGTGCTCTCGAAGATAGACATGTATTGATGATTTTCGAACTCTCGTCTCTCCTATCATGGTCCATGGCTTTCTCTTTAGAATTTCTCCAGCTCTATAAAGAACGTTTCGACGTCGTCTTCGTCAGAGTTTAACGCGTAGGCGTAGGTAATGAAGATTGCTTTCAATTGTGTCTGATTTGGGTGTTTGTTATCCAAGGAAAATCTATGTTTGTAGCCAAAGTAGTGGTGACGTAGATACCAACGCTACAAAGTCTTTCATTGTCGCATGTTTAGGCGAAGAATTCTTCAGTATCATAAACAGCTTCAAGTGGTTGGCGTCTTCTTGTCCCGATCAATCCTATGATATCGTACGCTCTTGTACTCTAGAGAAACAGTTTAATGTAACTTGACACCGTGGTCAGCATCATTGTGGTTGTATTCCACATAATACGCTATTATGAAGAATATACACTTTGACTGGCTTCAATGCGATTTTTTCTCTCCAGATCACTCCCGTTAACGGATGAGTGTTGATAGGCCGTTAGGTTAAGAAATTAGTTGGGACAAAGGTAGAAGAAGGTCTCGGCGGTGCAATGGGTAACACGTGAGCTCCTGGATAGGATGGGTAATCGTGGGCTCGAATCTGGCCTGGGATTTGAGTTTTTCAGAAATCTAGGCATCATAGTGTTTATATAACACCATGATCGTTAGTCTGACGCTCTCTACTGCAGTATGGTCTACATCACACGGCTGATCACGCCGTGATTGCATTGTAATCCCACCGGGTACTTGCTATGACTCCATTTTTAATCCACCCTTCCCTTCTTCATCTCTGAAAACAGTGCATTATGGCGCTGTACTTGTTTTCGATTCAATTTTTTCGCCATTGCCTTTGAAAACAGTAACAGTGTAGCAGATAGAGCCATCGAGTTCTGAGATGGGAAAGGGTTGCATGCTTTGAGTTAACGGCCACTCACGCTGCCTTCATTCGTGATCCAATATTCTTAGCGCTGCCTCAGAAAAATTGAACGGGCGGCGCATGTTGGTTTTTCGTATACTAAGATATAAAAATAAATCAGATTCGGTTGCAAGAGTTACTTACCGTGTTTTCGACCTTGACCTGGTTTTCTCAGTGCTACTGAAAAAGCTACGTATTGCAAATGTTCGTTATTCGTATACTGGGATAGCCCAGTACGGGCCCCATGTCTTTGCTGCTTATGTTCACTGCTATTTTCCGCATATTGTTATTCGTGTATGCGCCTTTCCATATTCTTCTACCTATTCATATTCTATTCTGTACATCGATTCAGGAAAAAGTTTAGAGTTACTGAAAGGTTCAGAACCACATCCAATAATTAATCTCCACGTCTTTACATATAGTAACCAACGAGCTACTCTGTCCATGCTTTGCTCCCACAGCAGACCATGACTAAGTGGATTTGTGGATGCCCTCTCACAAAGTGTGAGAATGAACGACTCATGGCTTTTAAACATAAAGGGTTTCACACGTAAGCATGTTAACATTGGAGTTCTTACGGTATAATCACCAATGCGTTACCTGCTCGATCTATTTTAGTAGTTCGAGAAATTTCTTATGAATCCATTCCTATGTAATCCGCTAATAAGAAGCTCACAGTTTTCATAGAGCTAGCACTGATGACTTTAAAAGTAGTGATGGCCTCAAGTAGGTGGATTTGAAGATCTTCCTGTACACGAAATGGACAAGCGTTGTAAAACGCTGTGTGAATTCCTCATAAAGGCTAAAGCCGTTCATGATAACTCACTGTTCTAGGTGACAAATTTTCGACTATGAACATGGAAATCATCCGTGCTGTAAAGTAGACGACCACATTGCGATTATTTGAAAGCTTTCTTTTATCGATGTCGGTTTTGTCCCAAAGTTTAACATGGGGTTGGACATAGCCTGCGTTGCTAACGCTTTTTTTCCGCAGTCTTCGATTTCAGTTCCTTTGCCTATTATGTCCAACTGTCAGAGCAGGGGGGATAGAGGTCTCACGTCCAACTGCTTCCCTCTTTCGAAATCCGCCATTCATTAATCAGCGCAGCTACCGGATCAGACAAGTGTACTAGGGAACTCCCGGATACCCACGGCAGGTCAACTGATCAGCCTACCTTTTCACACACTTGTTTGGCCTAATCCATGGAAATTACGCAGTCGAAAATCAGAAGAACATATTATTGCACAGATACTTTACTACTATCGAAAACCTTGGCCTAAACTGCATGCAGTTGGTCGTCGAAAATATGTTTACTTCATTCATTCTCAGCATGATTTCTAAAGCGCTGGACGAATGATGCCAGTAGGAACAGACAAATTTCAGAAAGAATATGAGCGATAGGTTATACCAACCTGGTGAGGAGATTCGCTAAAATATCGCGAGTGCGATACCACTAACTTTTTTTTTCAAGACCTTCGATTTGTTGAGACCAGAGCTAGAATCATGAGTCATACAGCAATTCTGCCACATGATTTCGCTATCTCACAGCAACGTCTATGTGAAGATAAAACGATCCATTATGGAGATACCATCTTAAAATCGTCAACCGCAATCGAGAGATACTCGTTAACCGCAACCGAGAATGTTTAGCGATTGTGAGAACGGATGGATTTCTCATGCTTCACTCGTGTTTACCTGGTAGATTGTTCATGTCTGTTCCAGCTGTGTATTAAACTGAAAGAATAAACATGACAAGCGACTTAGCTACACAGCTGAGCTGGAGGAAAGAGCACTATAGGGAGCATACACTAGCATCAAGGAATTTGTAGTAGCATCCGGTTCCAAATCATCACTGCTCTCCATGGTTTTTCCTTCCTTAATGTCCTCTTTAAAGATATAAAGGGTACTGTAGCAAAGTGGTAGTGTGACCATTGTTTTCGAACGCGATACCAAGAGTGCGAACCAGAAAATAACTCCTACGCAAGTGAAGGGTAACTTATAGTCTCGACCAGCATCGTTGTCCATGACGTGAACGCGTAAAAAAGCAGGCAGCCCAGATATGTGAGCCACTTTGACTATAATTGCTGTAGAACATCTGTTATTCTGTGGGATTGCAAGAGAACAGTGGAAAAATCCTGGAAAGAAGACGATTAACCCGACAGTCACACTTCTCCATGAAGGCCCTGAATGGAAAACACTGCGCTGCTCATCTTCTCTAGGTACCTACAACTTCTTAGACAACTACGAATAGGAAACGGATTGAGACATTACCAGTATCCGTCCATAACTTAACGTAACTGTTGTACCAGCCCATGTTGCACCTCCATTTACCGAAATTTGGAGGTAACGCGAGGTCGAATTCTTCAGTAACTCACCTTGTCTTTGCTTTCAGTCGAATTTTCTCAGCGCTGTTTCTGAAAAATTGCAACGTTGCCCTCTTAAAGTCATCGCATTGTGAGATGTGGAGGTTATGCGTGCTTCGATTCAGCACTTACTCACGCGATCTTCGTTTTTGGTATAATTTTTTTTGTAGTCCCACTGAAAAGGTGACTTTCAGGCACATTTGAAGTAGTTGTACTCAGAGTCTTGAACGTGATTCAAGCTTTTCTCTATGAAATATTGACCTTATCTTTGTTTCCGATCCAACGTTCTTGGAGATGCCTCTGAAAAAATTATTCTGAGATCTATTTATTTATATGATCTTATAAACTGAACTTCTTTAGCTGATGCGAGGTTGGTATAGGTCTTCATTGATGTTGTTGTTGTTGTTGAAGACCTATACCAACCTCGTATCAGCTGAGGAAGATCAATTTATAGGATCATATAAATCAACATATCAGTTATCTATGCTGAGGTTTATAGAAAGTCGGTCGTTTGAGCTATTCTGAGATCTGGAAATGACTCATGTTTTGAGCTATTACTGACCCTGTCTTCGTTTTTAGTCCAACCTTCTCGCCGCTGCTTCTAAAAATTGAAAAATAGTGTATTTAGCTGGTCCCATTCTGAGATATGAATGTGGTCCAAGCTTTAGCTAAGTGGTTACTTACTCTGTCTTCTTTGTCGGTGCAGTTTTGTCAGTAGTGTTTCTGAAAAGAAAAAAATTGCTTTTTTAATATTCTGAAATATGAAAGTGATGTAAACTCAAAATCGACGGCTACTCACTTTGTTTTAGTTTTCGCTCTAGCTTTCTCAGCACTGCATCTGAAAAAATTACGTTACGGCACCTTTTAAGTCGTTTAATCCTAAGATATGAAGGTGGTCTAAGCTTTGGCTCAGTAGTTACTCTGTATTTGTTTTCGCTCCAGTTTTTTCAGCACTGCGTCTGAAAAAATTTTTTGCTGCATTTTCAGATATGGAAGTTATCCAAATTTGTATTCGGCGGTCACCCACCCTATCTTCGTTTTCGATACGATTTTCTCGGTGCTGCCTCTGAAAATCGAACAATGTTGCTTGTTGGATCATCATGTCCTAGGACATGGTTATGATTCATTTCCCATTCACCAGTTGCTTACCGAGTTTTAGTTTTTGTTCCGGTTTTCCCACCAGCACCTCTAAAAAACTACAATGTTACGCTTATAGGTTGGTCATATTCTGAGATGTGAACGCTTATTTCTGTGTTAATTTAGAAGTACCCACCCTAACGTTCCTTTCGATCCAGGTTTCTCACCTCTGCCTCTGAAAAAAATACAATGTGGCGCATACAAAGGATAAAAAAGGATAAGGCTCTGGGTGTTAATCCATCCCTGAGGGATGCGCCATGCATTCGACTTCATTAAGCATCGTTTGGAGGTGATTCAATGCATATCTGGCCTTTACAATGACTCTTAGTGGGGTAGCGATGTGTCAAGCCAGAGCTGCTATCCTCCTAGACAAGTTTGGTACCAATTTGCTGACCCCGGAGGGATGGAAGGTTTGGTGGGCTATGGGCGCGGGGATCGATATCACGTGTGTGTCGCAGTATTGCTTCCAACCATTGCGCCACACACTACCCTGTAATTTAGTGGTGTATTTATCAATAAAGCTGCACTGTTCTTGAAATATGGATGAATTTATGGGTGGAACCACCAAGTACTTATCTTTATTTCGTTTTCAATCCTACTTTACCCACGTTGAGTTTTAAAATATGGCGTCTGATGAGTTATTTGTGGTAAGATTTACATCGCTTCACAGTCGAATTCACCAAATACCTACCGCGGTTTCGCTTTCCATTCAACTTTTTCAATTATGCGAAATAAAACCAGAATGGTGCTGAGATATTTGCAAAACTACAGACCGCAGGCGTCTACGGTGGGGAACGAACGCGCTATTAAAAAGCAAATAAACAAGGCAGCAAATAAAAAGTTAACACTGCGATTTCAACTACAGCCTCAGTTTAAGTGGGTTCAGTGCTGATTTGGGCTATCCAGATTAATCCCGTTGATGGGTGGTTGCTGATGGTACTGATCAGTAGAACTAGCTGAGAGACAGACGAAACGAAGGACCCGCAATGGGGTGGTGGTGAATGCGTTGGCCCCTGCAAAGGTTAATAGCGCGTTTGTTTCCCACCGTAGACACCTGCGGTACAGAATTTCGCAAATTTCTCAGCATCATTGTGGTTTTATCTCGTTTGTTTTTCAACATTGAACCTTTACAATCAGATGGATGGCTTGTAATAGACAGGCTGTATTGGCAGATGGTTGCTGTTAAGATGGCATTTATGAGGTACTTGGCTTGGATTCGCTTTTAATTAGATCTTTTCCATTTTGCCTCTTAAAATTTGCAGTTTGCGCAAACGGGATGATATATGTTGAGACATGAATGTGTTTAAGATTGGTTTCATCATGTACTTACCTCGGTTTCACTTTTTGCGCAACGTTCTCGACATTGTCCCTTAAAGAATTACAGTTTGATCTTTGGCGTCTCATATAAATGGATTGAACATTGGCTTCGTTAGTATTCATCCTGATTTTGTTTTGATACGCCATTATGAGCCTTGTATCTTAAGAAAATTACATTTTGGTCAAATTCGCGCTATCAGCGGCTTACAATGTGATATGTGTGAGGTCAGGCTTGGGTTTATCAACCACTATCCTGGTTTCGTTTTTGAAGCAACCTTTAAAGCATTCTGTTTTAAATAGTGAAGAACTTGTTTGGATTACCATCGCTTCTTTATAAAGCTGGTACTGCGCTTTATATATATATATATATATATATATATATGTATGTATATAAATACACCAAATTTTACTGTTTGATGAATAAAAGCCTTTCAACGGTTTAGCGCCTCTTCGTGGCTGGGAGGTGTTCCTGGGTGTCGAGCTGCGATGTACAGCAGATGATTCATCCCTCTAGCAGGGTCTCTTAAACTGAGAAGCAGTCCGGCTTTTCATCAGGAAGACTAGTTAAGAGTAAACCAATATCAGGATCCGTCACCGTCCTGGTACCAAGCTAGTCGCATGGTGGCAAATTTCCCTTTGATCCACAAGAGCGACAACTGCCTATGGAGTCGGCCTAACGACTTGACCAACTTTGGCCTCACTGACCCAGGGTTGTAGGAAACCATATGGCTAATCCAGATTTTCGAAATGGTGGAGACTGTGCTGGGGCCCATGTGTGTGTCGCAGGGCGCCTCCGACCACTGCGCCACACGCACCGTGACACTTAAGATGGCGCTATGAAAGCTAGCACTTCGTGTAATCCAGAAGCAAATTAGAGAACTAATCTATACTGTATTGAGAACCAAATGGAAATTTACGGCGGTTGTTTGATTATGGAATAAACCATGGGTATTATTCAGTAAACAGCAACACTATATTAAGGGGTAACTGTGCTAAAGAAGCTAACTATCAGCTTCGATATTGTGTTGCTGTTCAGACTCCAGTCTCAATATCACTTTCTATGAGAATATTTTAGAACGTGATTTTCACATTTGTCGTGTTTTTCTAGTCACCTAAGGAACAACTCTGATTCCGCACTCAACATATTCATGACTGTGCTGATTTCTCGTTAGCTAGCGCATTTGAAAAACTGAAGACGTGGGAGAGTTGTGGTACTGTAGGTAAAGTCCATTCTGCAAGTTTATTAAGTTCTCAGTGATTTCTCCACTGCTCCATCACTGGTATTTCTGGAGAAAACTGTACGGCAGCGAGTGATGAGGTGAAAGTCGAAAGCCGTGCGCAATCAAATTAATGCGCATCGTTAGAAATACGTCAGTGTTTATAAAAAATAAATACAAAAAGTGCAATAAAGGTCTTAAAAATGCGTTAGAGAAAAAATGACGCCTTAATGGCTGTAGGGAGAAAGAAACAGTCTATGTGTCAAAACATCGTAAAAAAAAGTCTGGTTCAACCCCGCTCGGACGTGCCATGCCTCAGATCCTTCTGCAGCCGGGAAATTGGTACAGTAAATGTTGGGGTTCAAGGTACTACCTCGAATTCATGCAGTGCCGCCCAGGCATGTCTGTATCTGGATTTCAGACATCGACAAAAAAGGTAGAAATTCTCAGTCAGCAGGTGAAGTCACATACAAAATGTTCGTGGACGTTTGTCACCGGGATCCGCAGAATATCTGTGATGGCAGGTCGTGTTAAAGAAAAGTTTGTTTCGCACTTATTTGACCTCTTTTCAGCGTTTTTTCTTCCAAAGGATGTTTTCAACTTTCGGGAGTCAGGTTTAATGTCTTTGTTTTTTGTATGTACGATTGTCGCTTAGAATGGTTAAGAATTTAGTTATTCGACTTATTGTTAGATACTTACCCTGATATCACTTTAGGGCCCACATTTTGTGTTGTTTTCCTTAAAAGTATGGTTTCATTTGCAGCAGCTTTAATTTTACTAGAGAGTCTTACATCTGATTGTCAATCAGGGTAGCTCTTACGACATTAAATCATCATGATTGCTATACAACTTCCGCTGCGTTTCCCACTATTAAATTCGCTCTACAGCTTTTTTGTCATTATTTGTTCCTTTCACATTTATCCTTAAAGGTCGCCACTCGCTTACAGTGATTTTTCGTCAGCTTGTATATTGTCATGAATTCTGCGAAATACAACCACAATGGTGTTGAAATATTTGCAAAACCCCTGACCGCAAGTGTCTGCGGTGAGAAACGAACGCGCTATTGTCCTTTCCGGGGCCTAATGCGTTCACCATCACACTGTGCGGATCCTTCGTTTCGCCTGTCTCTCAGCTAATTTTCTATCAGTCAATGCCACCAGTAATCGGTTGACCGCCAACGGGATTGATCTGGGAAGCCTGAATCAGCATTGAACCCAGTAGAACTGAGGCTATAGTTGAAATCACAATGTTAACTTTTTATTTGCTGCCTTCTACAATTTTTCATAACAAGATACTATGTTCCCCCAAAAGCAGCGCTTTCGTTCCCCACCGCATACTCATGCGGTTGGGAGTTTTGCAAATATCTCAGCACTATTGTGGTTATATTTCGCATAATATCCTGTCGTGAGAAATTGTAGAAAGCTGCAAATAGAATGTTAACATTGTCGTGAATTCTGTTAGGAAGGTTTGCATTCTTCTGGGTAATTCTGATATCATTAAACGGGAAATGCTCTTTTACTGTTACATGTTTAGGTTCTACAAGAAATTTGCACCTTTTTAATTCGGCTTTGTCACTACATTGCGTAGTCTCAACCATCTTTCCATCCAACTTGATCGAAGAAACTCCTAGTGACATTTTGGCTCTTCCTTTTTTACAACACTCCTTGGAAAGCATACTGACATCATTATCAGATGGTTTTGCTAGGATATTTTGCCGTCCCTTCGTCTTCTTAATATTTATCACTCCTAAAACTTTCTTTGATCTGTTCGATCTTCTACTACGTTGCGTCAGTTTATCCATCTCCTCATCCAAGTTGTTTGTAGAAGTTTTCGCTAACGTGTTGCTCTTTCTGTTACTGGTGGGCCTTTTCGGTTGCATATCAGCGTTCTTAGTGGCAGGTTTTGCTTGAATTTCTTGTAGTTCTTCAATTTTCCCAGAACTTATCCCTCGTCTAGCTTCAATGGCTTCAATTACTTTCCGTGTACATTGTTTGGGCCCCTTCGGAACATCCTAAATTTTGTGTAGTCAGGTTTGCTAGTTATTGTACATCGTTGTAAATACAATAAAAACTTCTCGTCAACCACATGCGACTATAATCAGCTGTTCTAAACTTCCTCATTGGAAGTCACGAAAAAGCGGCTCTGAAGAAGGCGATACTGCCGAAACGTCAGCTAGCGTTGTATTGTATTGTGTTTTTCTATGGAAGTAAATGTATGCTATTTAAAAACCTCGCGATTGCTGAACAAGAAAACGACACAATTATATTCCAATGCCGAGGTTAATAGAAAGTCGATCCTGGGAACTATAAAAACTTCTCCTTGAAAAAATATAGTTGTGAAATCGAACGATTGTAAGAGTGGAAGAATTGAAGTGGTTTGGTCCACTTTTCTTATTTTAGCATTGAGACTCAGTCATTTAGAGTGCATGTGGCGCAGTGCTTAGAGGCGCCCTGCCATACACAGTGTCGATCCCGCACTTCAAGCTCAGCAAGCTTTCCATACCTCCGAGTCGGTAAGTTGTTACCAGATCTGCCTGGGAGGATGGCAACACTGACTCGATACATCGATACGCCACCGTAAGTCATTATAGAGGCCAGATATGGATCCAGTTACCTCTAACGATGCAAAGAAAAGTCGAATGCATGGGGCATCCATCAAGGTTTGATCGTCGCCGAGAGCCTTATTCTTTTTTACTCAGTAGTTTATTCTATCTATGACCTAATTTTTTTTTTATGGAATCCTTTCATTACGCGGTGCCCATTTCTCATCTTTTTCATCCTTGTTATTGGTGTAGCAGCTTATTTCATTGTTATCGCCGATGGAACCCCGTTAGAGTTTCGGTCTTCCTATCAGTGTCCGCCTCTCTACTATGTTCTTCATGTTCTTAGCGAATAAGATGGTGACACTTCACCGAATGAGCCACACCGAATATTTGAAGACCAGCGCATTTTTTCTCAACTCGAAACATTAATCACTCATCTATTTTTCAAACGGTTTCCACGTATGAGGGATATCGTTTGTCAGTGAGACAACACTATGCATCCTGTAATAAGGCAGTACTGGCTATACAGAGAACGACAGCTACTATGCGTTGGTTTTTCTGAATCCTTGGTAGATTCAGAGGTCAAACTTCTCTATGCCAACACCTTATTACCTGTTGCTTTCCATAATATATTATATGGGGAAACCACATTACAATGTGTTCATTAATGTGCCTGGACGTTGCAACTTGCACTTTATTCGTCGATGGTACCAAAAGCTTACAATCGTATGTCGGGGTAATTTGCGATATCTTTGGGCAACTTCCAGCATAGAATCGCTTTCTTATGCTCCAGGAAAATCACATAAGCTCACCAATTTTATCTAATCTTTGTACCACGTGCCGAGAGTCAACAAGATTTGAAAAGTTAGGAACATCCTACGAAGATCCAGTTCATGTCCATTTGATGAGCGTGCACATCCAGGCGTGGCAGGCAGCACTGATCGAGTGATACAGGTCCCAGTTGTTCTTAGAAGATCTCGGTAGACTACCCGTGGGTGTACTCAGCTCTTATACGTGGTGTTGTGAATTGTGTTTGGGTACCAGTCCTGGAAGACTAGGAAAGAAAGGTCCCATTCCCTAAGGGGAAAAAGTCTTTTCGCTGCACAGGCGAGTTCGGGAAGGCTGTTTATTAAAGTTTCGTGTTGAAAAATTGCATAAAGATCCGTTTTTTCGCACTTTTATTCTATAATTTATCTTTTTCTTATATATTCCAATTTACTTTGTGAAACGACTCAATCAATGAGCTTCGCACTTCGTCCATGTTTCTTCCTCATTTGGCTTTCCTGAGCGCTTAGTGGCCAGGCTAAATGACGCGTCTGGTTAGGAGAGTGCACTCGAATTAGAAGCAATCTAATGGTTCCCTGATACGTAAATGCGTCTACGGAATGGACTGCCTCTTTTTGCTGTATTAACTTTACATATACCCGCATAGCTTTCCTTTCAGTCATATAACTATAACGTACACCGGAGGTGGTTAGAAGTCATCTCGATAAGGCGATACTGGTTTGACAATATAACATCCCGGCAACCTCAGGAATGCAGTGCCGAAACTGGTGTGGGATAAGATAGGCGTGAAATCAGTGGTTGTTACGTACACTACTTTCCTTCTTTTGATGACATCATTCTTTAAAAAAGTATTAGGTCAAGCTGAAAAAGTGCTCGCCGATCTTGACGGTTGTTGAAGGATTGGTGTATAATTACAAAAGTTCAAGACGACGATGCTTACGAAAAACGGATTTGCTTCTGATGTCTTTTCCACGTTTAAGAGAACGAATGTCTCAGAATTCTATTGTTACGTATACCTAAGTGGAGACGCTGACATGCGACTGACAAGCGATTTAACTCCAGAACTGAGTAAAAGAAAGCAGCAAGCCTTTCGAGAGCATCAGGGATGTAGTGAAGAGGAGAATGAATATCCGACTCCATGCCTAACCTATCGACTCTACGATTTTTTCGATTTCCTAGTACACACGTCAGAAGCTTTTCCACTGGAGAAGCAAGATGAAAATTCACTTCGCCTTTTCGAGCATAGCGTCGAGAAGACAGTGTTGGAAGCATTCCTTATCAGGCAGTCGAGAGAAGGAATACGAAATTTTGACCTAGGTTAACGGTTGAAGATAGAGATGCCGTTCTACAGATTGGAATGTCGAGAACATTGCCGGAAACTTACACAGGGGAACACTGCGGCCCAACGCAAATGAACAGGATTTTGGACGAAGAACTGAGAAGAAAATTACGCTGGAAGAAACGAAAGCGTGATTTACTGATGCTTGCTAGGTTTACTTGATGATTGGAGAGAGTTTAAATTAGACAGTTATTGAACCAAATTCTTCGAGAGCTGAAAGAAATAATATTTAAAGCGAACAAATTCAAATGATTGAAGCCCGAAGTTTCCTTTTCTATGAGGTGATTTCTTTCATTTTTGTTTCCTTACCGGACGCAATTTGGGCAGTTTTCTCTACAAACCAGGTGGAGACTTGTCCTCAGACCCCACCAAACGCGCCTTCATGTTTTTCGAGTAGTAGGACAACTGAGTAATCCTGACACCCTTCAGAGACGATTCAAAACCTCCTGAAATCGGCGCGAACCTTCATTCTCTAGACAACGACAGGTAGTTTATGCAGAGAATGTTGAGATTGAAAAAAGTGGAAGTGTGAAGTATGTTTATTCGTATGATCTTATAAACTCATCTTCTTTAGCTGATACGAGGTTGGTATAGGTCTTCGTTGTCGTTGTTGTTGTTGTTGTTGCCGTTGTTCTTGTTGGTCGATGACTGACGTTTCGGCGATTTCGCCTTCCTCAGAGCCGTGATGTTACGAGTGGGACCAACCTCGCATTAAATAAAGAAGATCAGTTTATAAGATCATATAAATAAATGTGGTAACTGTCTATACCGAAGTTCATAGAAAGTCTGCTTCTGAGTTATTATGAAGTGTGAAATCTTGGTAGACTAAAAATTTTGCTAGACTGTAATGTATTTTAAACATTCGGCCCTTTATTTTAGCACCTTGTCACCTTATCCGTGTCCAAATCATTCCATAAGCACCGTAGGATGGTTTCAGTGTTTTTGCTGAGTCCCGATTTGGTTTGTTCCTTTTGCAGGATTGGACTGTAGAAATTTACTACATGCATGATTTTACGGTTTTTGTAAAATCACTGTCTTTTTCGTAGCTTAAATTTTACGATGTTATAGATTCGCCAAGTGTTAGTTACTTCTCATTTTAAGGAACAACAGCTTAATGGAAAGGACAAAACCTTAGGCGCTAATTAGTTCCTGAGTGTTGTACCATTCTTTTGATTCCAATGTGCACTGCAATGGTGGCGGCATGCATATTTAGCCAATATAGCACCTTACCGTTATTTGTCGGACTATCAAATCAATGCTTTACTCTTTCAGACCACACTAGCCTCAATAAACTTGGCTTACTGGCTGCACACGATCGAGCTAATTACCACGTGTATGTTGAAGAGCTCCCCTAACACTGCTACACGCGTTCGATGACATCTTTATATGGTGTGCAAAAAAAGTTAAACCTCTCGGCGTTGATCTATCTCTGAGGGATGTGTCATACATTCGACTTCATTAAGCGTCGTTGGAGGTGATTGAATGCATATCTGGCCTATACAATGACTCGCGGTGGCCTACCAATGTATCAGTCAGTGCTGCTATCATTCCAGAATACTCTGGTACCAATTTACCACCCGGAGGGATGGGATGAAAAACTTGGTGACCCTGAGGTGTAGGATCGATTCCATGCATATTGTGGGGCGCCTCTAACTACTGCACTACTTGGGCTCCTACAGTGTATAATGAGCGATTTCTTCTTCCGATGCTGTCAAAACTCGTCTACAACTATGGCAGTATGGCGGTGTTATTTGGCTGTTAGTATCTCAGAGATACGTTCAAGTCTCGTGATCTATAACTTGGGACTCTGTCTTACTTCATTTCTAGTTGCAAAATTTTTTCGTAGTCATTGTACATGTGGTCTTGTAGAGCTGGCTATCCGTTCTGTATACTGTTTTATAAACAAAAAAAAAACCTTTTTCATAAAGTGGCCAAGCCGACTCTCACGAAACAAATTCACCATTGTACTGCCGTCGGTGCCTCTTGCATGAGCCCGAGAGCTGTGACGTGAAGTATTGTTGCCTTCATGCTTGTTACATAAACATAAAATTAATAGAATAGATGCTGAAATAAAAACTAGATGACTTCGGAGGAATCTCTTTCACAGGAAACACTTCATACTATTTACCGTATAAACTGAAGAACAATGACGTAGAATGCATTATTGCCAACCAAATAATACTCATAGTATTTGTACTGAAAATATTGCTAGAATTTCACGTTTGAATCGTCGCCTTCTCGCCATGGGACCACTTAGACTAACATCGCGATGATAACAAGTTTTCATTGTACGATGAATGCTTGTCAACCCTATCACTGCAGTTTTCTTTAGCACTTTTGAGCACTTACGTGGTAGTTGTAGGGCGAAGATGCTAGAGGCTACACCACAGCCTTGAGACAGCACATCTAAGAAATGAGTGCTAGTAAACAACCGATCCGAAGATTACGTTCATGTTCAAAGCAATCAACGGATATCAGTGCTATGTGTTCGGTTTATATCGTAATTTTATTAGATGCGTATATGAGTCGTTCCCATGTAATGTATGAGTTCCAGCATTTCTTCTATTCTTGTCTTCCTCTCACTACCTCTTGTAACCACTGCGTATGACACTTGTTCTAAAATAGCAGAATGATTTAGTCACTTTTTATTTACTTTTTTATTATTTTTATTTTATTACTACTTTTTTACTATTCTTTTTTCACGGCAGGGTATGATGTGAAATACAACTACAATGGTGCTGAGATATTAATTCAATTCAATGCCGACTTGTGCTTCCAAGACCAATCCCAATGATGGGTGATTGTTGATAAATAAAAAAATGCTTTCGGCTTTCATCAATCCTTGAGTGATGCGTCATGCATTCGACTTCATTAGGCATCGTTTGGAGGTGATTGAACGCATTTCTGGCCTTCACAATGACTAGCAGTGGCCTACCGATGTATCGAGTCAATGTTGCCTCCCAGACAAGTCTGGTACCAATTTGCTGACCGCGGAGGAGTGGAGCGATGGAACGCTAAGTTGGCCATTGGCCCTAGGGTGTTGTGGTGTCTGTGTCTGTGTCTCTTGCAGGGCACCTCTGACTACTGCGCCACATATGCTCTTATTGCTGATACTTACTTACTACCAGGACGGTGGTGGATCGTGGTATTGGTTTACTTTTAGCTTGGCTTCCTAAACGCGGGACTCATTCTCAGCCTGCGAGACCCTGACGGGGGACGAATCCCCCGCTGTACATCGCAGTCTGACACCCAGGAACAGCTCCCAGCCACTATGAGGCAGTAAACCGTTTGGAGGCCTTATTGCTGATAGCACCTATAAAACACGCCTAAAAGAAAGGCGATACGAAGGACGCGCACGGTGTGGTGTTGAACACGTTAAGCCTCAGAAAGGGTAATAACGAGGTTCAATCCCCGCTTGAGACACCTGCAGTCCTGAGTTTTGCAATATATATATTTCAGCACTACTGTAGCACAACAATTTTAGAGAACGAAATATTTTGTCTTATGCTGTAAAAAATGTATCCCTTACCTACACAGTTGTGTAGTACTCGGGAACGGTTTACTTGTTTTTTATTTATCAAAAACGCTTGTGTTTTGTATTCATGTACAGTGGTCAAGAACAGACGGCATGGTAGAGCATCTCGCGTGGTAATGCCTTTGGAGTTGTGACATGGTATCGTTCAGTACAACGTTCTGAGTACTTAGTAAATCGAAATAACTTGGTAATCTTTATTGCATAAGATTTATATATACGAGGAGCTGAACAATAATTACTCCCTACAAGAACTCCGTACATCGAATAAGAGAAGGCTACAAATATTTACGCCAAGCAGTCGAAGGTGAGCCGGACACGTAATGCGAATGAATGACAACCGATGGACAACAGCCGTTAGTGACTGGGTTCCTCGGGATGTTAATCGCACTGCAGGAAGACCACCGACCCAATGGTCAGAGTTCTTTACGAAAAGCTTGAAGGAAGAAATGATGCTGAACGAGTTCCTAGAGCGAGCATAACCTACTGGGCTACTCTTGCACGCGACAGGGAAAAATGGAAGATTTACTGGCGACCGCTTGGGTCACTCGACGATCAACGGGACTATAGGTGATACAGGTGACAGGTGACACTAAGCAAAATCCACTCGGGTCAGACCAGTAGGTAGAGTTACGCTTCAAAATAATGTTTCAAACCTAAATAAGGTCTCTTTCAAGCTACCCTTCATAACGAACGAGATAAATTATGCCATTAAGATGTACCTAGAAAAAACTGGTCTTGAAAATTCTTCGTCGGTTAACGACCTCCCATCCAGTGCCCTGCACTACCAATTAATCCGCCACCACTCTTTGACCTTTCGTGTAGCTCAGAATACTTTATGATCTGTCCTAACGGAAGAGATGAGGATTCCATGAGTTCAGGTACAATATGCCTGATCACGTGTAAGGCATGCAGTGAGGAATACATTGGGGAAACGGGTAGACCGCTTTATGTCCACATAGAATAACATCCAGACGATAAAGTTAAAAATCGTTAACTCACTCCTATAGGTACACATAGTGCACAAAAGCACAATGGCGATGATTTTAAAGTGACAACGCGGACCTGGCGCAGAAATCAAAAACGTCAACTAGTAATACTCTTGAAGCGTTCTGGATAAATCTCAAAAATCCAAAGATGAACCGAAAAGACGAATGCCTCACTATCACACGTGACCTGGCGCCTTATTTCAAAATTATATTTTGACCTTTGGTTGGGTCTCGCTCGCGACACCACGTGAGCAACGCGTGGGTCAGTCCTACTCGTAACATCACGAGGAGTGGCCTTCCTGTTCAATATGGCACTTATTTGAAAGTTTGATCGTCATTGATACTATAAATATTTCACCGAATATAGGACTACTGCTACATGAAATACTTCTAGGCTTTGAGGAGGGCGAAATCGCTGAAACGTCAGCTATCCACCAACAACACCAATAGCAACAACAAGAACATAAAGTGTTTATTTCGAACATCTTACTTTTTATTTCGACCTTTACCGTTTGGCTGACAGAATTTACAAGCTTTAGCACAGTGTTCGCTCATCAGATTCTTGTACTTTGTGTGATGGCAAAGGTCACTGTGTCTTGAGCACTCAAGCATGGTGTCGAAGCAGTCGACTAAACGGAACGATGTGGAAACATTTGTTTCTAATTTTTATTCTGAAGTTTATTAACAAAGCTAGATCGACGCTGTTTATTTTGCTGTATGAGTCTCATAACGGAATTGACCTTGGTGCTTCATTAACATTCACAACGCGTGACATCTATAGGTCTCATAATCGTTCTCTAGGAAACTAGATCGAAGCTATTTAGTCTGCTGTATGAGTCTCACAAAGGAGTTGGATCTCGGTGTTACACTAAAATTCGCGATGAGTGACATATATAGGTGTCATAGTCATTTTTCAGGAACGGTCGGTGTAACACCTATAGGTCTTATTTTCTTGCGGTAGCATATCTTAACACGTTGACCTGCTTTCGTGCAGTTTTTGTTGTCAATTGATAGCTTGAAGAACAGAGATGTTGTGTTTGGCTTTACTTGGGGAAGGTCTATTCTGCACTGAGAAATGCTAAAAAGTATGTACATTTCAGTAATATACATGTACTCTACACATATTTGTACCAGAGATATACAAATCTCTTTCGATTCTTATAGCTGTAGTGAATGGCAGTTGTCGTATAGAGTATGTGGGTGCAAAAATCCTGAAATGGAGACCTATAAGCTGCAAGGCACTTCGAAATGCTAACGGTAATATGCTTGTATGATACCGTTAAGTACGCAGTCAGCGAATACGTATCAAACCTTCTAATCCTGCGTATGGTGTCATATGTCTTGCATGTTAGGGCAAAGCATCTCGCTGTGGAAAATAGACCACTTGCCCATCATCACTTTCCCGTAATCTGCTTGGGAACGCCCCAGCTCTACTTTCACTAAAATTGCACAGAGAATCGACTCGATCAGCATTAAACGGCACTCATGAAGAAGGGGACAATCCTCAAGCAGCAGCCAAGGCAGCACGTAAAATCTTCCAAGGTCTTTGTGGACAATAAATGCGAGGAAAACAAACCGATTACAAGAGGTGTTGGGATCAGCAAAGTACTTGTAATAACTGGTTATATAATAATAACAACGAGAAGTTTATTTTCTAAAACATTTAACTGAAAGCAATAATTAGTTATGTTTTTTGGACAGTGAGTTCTTAAACTTCAATGAGGTTGTTTCTTAGATAATACTTTCGAAGTTTGCTCATAATCCTTCCAGTAGTGTATTGTCTCATTGTGATTAGGATGTGACTGGGTGTCGAAATGTGTAGTATAATGGGAATTGATCTCTCAGCAGCTTGTGTTAGGCTGAGAACAAGTTGGACAATTCCATCCGTAATCCTAGCTAGAATAAAGCTTTACAAGGAATTGGTAGTCACCAGCAGTTAAATGAATGCGACATGGAGTACCCAAATAACAGAGCTATTTCGAGGAGCCAGGTGACGAAAGCTTTAGAAATTTTGCTTTACGAGCAATCTGCCATTCCAATGGACATTTTGTTGAGGCCACAAGATTCTTCGGATTCTTGAAAACGTGCCGCTTAAGTGTTAAAGCACAGATTTGATTATCGCAGATCCCAATAGGGTCATAATCAATCAGTGTTGTATCACTTATAAGCTGTTGTACTATAAGATATGGTATTTCCGAAACATTGTAATCTTGCAACTGCATCATAAATCTTCTCGTCTATTAAACCCAAAACAGTGCTAGATTCGATGATATGACGAGGGATTAGTTAAACTGTTTCGCTTATACATAAAAAGCATAAGTAGAAAGTCCATCTTAGCTGATCCCATGATATGGATATAGTTATAGAGTGATTAGAATAGCATAATGGTGAACGATTTTTGGTTAGTGGTACAATTCCAGAAGCTACGGATGTAAAGAATTATCAGAGATAAGCCTTACAAAAAGGATAGACGTGGTATCGAAGAAGTAGTTACGAACCTGATCGTCTTTTATCCGTTTTTATCCACATTCTCGATGCTCCTTTAATCTTTTAAAGTCGCTCGTATTTCTTTCTTAATTGGTTAGGTAGGTCTCTCACCAAATTGACTTCTTGGTCGAAATAAACATAGTTTAAATATCCAAAAATATTCGTTGTACATAAGTGTGGGCTCTCACGAAGAAACTCATTTGTTCTGGAATTCGACTTCTGGAGATTCAACTGATGACAAATTGATGAACGGCCATCGAAATTAGCCAGAATTCATTCTGTCTGTGTCCAGAGTTTCTGAGAAGGATATCATCAGCAATGCGAAGATGGTGTAGCCATTAGTCAATGAATTCCTCACTGGTGCAGCACTTCGCTGAATTTTCCTTACTGTCTTTATCGAAAAAAAAGCCATTTAAATGTTTTCGCAAGTGGCATCACCTTGTCGGACTCCTCTCTTTATGTTGATGACAGTGAACTCTTTCAAGATGCATTTCTATTCTGAAATTTCTTCATGGTTCATTCCAGAAGAAAGTGTTTAGATTTGTGAACGTGCATGGATGGCCCTAACTACTGGGATAAAGTAGAACTTCTTACAGTATTCGGCCAACTCATTTATTGTTAAATCATGTTGATTAACATTAAAAAAGCAACTTTATTCTATTTCATATTTTATATGACCCATCTTCACGTCCACTCCGCGCATACCAGCACCTCTCACATTCTATTCGTTTCCTCGTATCCATTGTCCACGACGTTCCACCTTTACGTGTGATTTCGGTTGCTGCTCGAGGATTTCCATTTCATCTCGAGTGTCGTAGAATGCTCGTTGAGCAATTCTCCCTCGAGTGCTGAGATAGCCGGGTTGGAGCGTTCTCAGTTGGATTGCAGAGAATGGTTCTTCCCACACAAGTGCGGTACCAATTTTCTGACCCCGGAGGGATGACAGGCTTGGTCAGTCCTGAAAGGAATCGAACTAGCACCATGCCTAGCACCATGCTCGTGATGACTGTCATCACTACCACTGTGCTATCCGCCCCTACAACAAAGATAACGTAGTATTCACTTTTTATTTGCTGCTTACTACAATTTTTTATGGCAAAGTATTATGCGAAATACAAGCACAATGGCGTTGAGATATTTACTAAACTCCGGACCACAGGTATCTGAGGTGAGGAACGAATGCGCTATTGCGCTTCCTGGGGACTAACACGTTCGCCATTACACCACATTCGCGTCCTTCGTTTCGCCTGTCTCTCAGCTAGTTCTATCGATCTCTGCGATCAGCAGTCACCTGTGGAAGAGAACACATTGAGAACTCACCTTTGGTTGAAATTTTTTCGTATGAACCACTTGCAGACTCAACTTCAGGTGCAGTACTCTGAAAAGCAGAATTGTAGTACTCATTCGGAAGGATGTCACTATTACAATAACTTTCTGGGCTCTTGATGGCCATCGAATTCGTGGTGGAGAACCCAACTGTATTGGTTCGTTTTCTCCACATTGTCAAGTAAACATAGTAGCGTATCCAACATCTATTGGCAGCGATCAGTAAAACGTAAATTATATCAGCACTATAGGAATTACTGTTGAATTCATCACCTCCTTGAGCTTCAATTTTCGAAGTTCATAGGATTCTGTTGATGAGAAGAATGAGGAGTATTTGATGGAAGTCATCATTCCGTTTTCGATCTACAAATGTCTATTCAAGCTATGCTTAACTACACCCCAGTGACCACTACGTTTTTGAACTTCACATACCGTACTTGATGGTCTCGTCGATCTTTTTCTGTTTTTTAAATACTCAATAAGTAGTCCATTTGAATTTGGTCGCCTGGATGGTTTGTTTTTCAAAACACTGAAAGTTTTTCAATCTTCATAACAGTCATATTTTCGAAGGTGTTAACGTTGGTGATGAATCTTTTCTTCTCTATGCCATTTCTATAGTTCTAACGCTGCAATAAAATTGTCTTTTCTTCTGTTAATTAATGCAAATTTGTATAAATGAGTATAGAGGATAAAGGATAAAGTTCTCGGCGCTGATCAATCTCTGAGGAGCTCGCCATGCATTTGACTTCATTAAGTATCGTTACATATCTGGCTTTTGCAATGACTCACGATGGCCTACCGATGTATCGAGCCAGTGCTGCTATTCTCCAAACAAGTCTGGTACCAATTTGCCGACCCCGGAGGAAGGAAGGCATGGGCGCGGGGATCGATTCCATGTGTGTGCCGCAGTGACGCTTCCAACCACTGTGCCACACGCGCCTTTTTTTATAAGTGACTATATATATACATATATATATAATATATATATTATATATATATATAATGGAAAAAGATAGCACAGTGGTAGTGATGACTGTCATCACGAGCATGGTGCTAGGCATGGTGCTAGTTCGATTCCGCATCTGGCCAACCAAGCCTCTCTTCCATCCGAGCTCGGAAAATTGGTACCGGACTTGTTTGGGAAAGAAATCACTCTCTGTAATCCATTTGCGAACGCTCCAACCCGGCTATCTTAGGCCTCTAGGAAGAATGGCTCGACTAGGATTCTAGGATATTCAAGATTAAATCCACAACTAGCAACAAAACCACAGTTGAATTTGAAACATCTTCGTGAGCAAAGGATGCGAGCAAACGAATCGAATGTGAGAATCGCTGGAATCCGCATTGCAGACGTGAAGACGGGTCTTACAAAACGATATAATAATAATGAAAAATTTAGCAAATTGTGTGACATCCTGTGCTTGTGCAGCTTGTGGTTTTCGAACTAAAGGTCATACAAATTTGAGTGGTCTCAAAGCTGTGAATCCAACGGAGTCTCGAAATTCTGAGTGTTTTTCCAGTAATACACCTGTTGCTACTCTATTTCTTTTTAAATCTAGGAAAAAATAGAGGTCTTGACGCGAATGTTATCATTTGAATCGCTTATATTTGATACGCGTACGGAGCAGTGATCGGAGGTGCCCTGCAACATAGACGTGGAACCGATCTTCGCGCCCAAGGCCCACCAAGCCTTCCATCTCTCCAGGTTGAGCAAATTAGTACCAGACTTGCCTGGGAAAATAGCAGCACTGACTCGATACATCGGTAGGCCACCGCGAGTTATTGTAAAGGCCAGATATACATTCAGTCACCTCCAAACGATGCTTAATGAAATCGAATCCATGGCGCACGCCTCAGGGATTAATTAACACCGAGAGCGTTTATCGCTTTTTATACTTGCACTTGACACCCATCCAGAAGGCGCGCGTTAAACAAGGCTCGTTTGGAAAGATAATTATGTTTTTTTAATTACACATCTGCATCCGCTTTCGTTTTATTAACCTATTAAACCTCTTTTTCAAGTTCTCCCTGTTAGGTCAGCTTTCACTGAACAATTTCGAAACGTCAACGGACTCACAGAATACCAGACATTGGAAGTTCTTGTGCGTTCCACACGATGTGAAAGCGCTTATCGACTACGTAGATTCCAATTTTATGGAATGGCATGAAATCGCTTCAGACAGTTGAGATCTTTTAAGGAGATTATTCCGGCTAAAGAAGAAGAAAACGAAAAAGCACGGCAAACCACCACTCGACGTATTTTCTCACAATACCTCCCGTAGAATCTATTTGATGTAGGTATAAGACTTTATTTTATACAGATTACTGTCAAGGTTTTGTCGTGGTTAGAGGTTGCTTGCAATACACATGTAGTCGTTGATTTTTTCTCGAGCATCGAGTTCACCAAAGTTTCCATCCCTTCAGGATCGGCATGCTGTTACAAGCGTTACCTGGTGGAATAGCACCATTGACATTATACATCTGTTGGGCACTGCAAATCGCATGATGGGCTAAGTATGCATCTAGTCACCTCTAACGTTGCTTCATCAAGCCGAATAAGTGACAGTGCTCACAGAGATTGATCAACGGTGAGCGCTTTATCATCTACTGTTGATTAGTAAATGTAAACAGGTTAAAATGTAAACAGGTTAAAAAGTAAATGAAACAGGTTAAAATGTGTTAAAATCTGTCGACTCAGTAGTGTATTAAAATATCTAGCACAAAAATTTGCATGCACAATTTTATTTATTGAAATTATCTTTGACAACTAGGTTCGAGTGGATCCTAGCACCTCCACATTTGCTTGATTGCGTTGTAACCTGTCTGTCAGTCCGTTAAGTTGTCGTGTTGGCTTCGGCTGCCATTTGAATATGTCATCTTCCGTACTCATTGATAGTTCTCCGTTAGGATGGTCAAGCGTGACATTATCTAGAAAAACACGATAGCCGTACTAGAGCGTCCCTAGGTATTTGCTTGTTCGAGGCTCTGATTCTTTCAGGATAGCAGCAAATCCTAAGGCAAGTTGATCGACCGTGTAAGAACGACGCAACAGGAGTGAGATTTGTGAGGGAAACCTTTCAGGTTTTCTGAAATAGGAGCTGAGCATGGAGATTCCGACAATGACAACGTTGGCATCTTTAGAACTGAAGAACCCAAAAATATTAACATCTAAAACGGAAACTGTAGAATCGTAGGAGAACACAAATAACTTGTAAAACTTTAATGATGCTGAGATATTTGCAAAACTCCGGACCGCAGGTGTCTACGGTAGGAAACGAACGCTGTATTGTCCTTTCCGGGAAATAACGCGTTCACCACTACACCATACGGGTCCTTTGTTTCGCCTGTCTCTCAGCTATTTCTATCGATCATTGCCACAGCAATTACCCGTCATCGGGAGTGAGAGACAGGCGAAACAAAGGACCCGCATGGTGTGGTGGTGAACGCGTTACCCTCTGGAAAGGACAATAACGCGTTCGTTCCCCATCATAGACACCTGCTGTCTAAAGTTTTGCAAATATCTCAGCAACGTTGTGGTTGTATTTCGCTTAGTACCCTGCCGCGAAATTATAGTAGGCAGAAAATAAAAAGGTATAACGATGCTGAGATATTTGCAAAACTCTGGGCCGCAGGTGTATGCGGTGGGGAACGAACCCGCGCTATTGTCCTTACCGGGGAGTAGCGCACTTCACCACCACACCTCAGAAGTGTAAAATTTCCATCTCGAAGCCTCTTGAAAAGTGAGTCCGCGCCAGAACCACTTAATCACTGCTCGATTGTTGGCAAAGGATTAGAGGAGATCTAGTAATAATTTCCATTGAGCAAATTACCAGTCAGGTGGGAATCAGGTTAATACGATTTTAGGAATTCGCAAAATTTGCTATTATTCAGAACACAATTAAGCATAGGGGCACGTGTAGCACAATGATTAGAAGTGCAGTCCACAATTAGTTGTGGGTGCGATCTTGTGCCCTGAACCAAACCAACTCCTTTATCCCTCCATGATCAACAAATTGAGTTGTTCGGAAATAAATAAGCGTTAACAGTGTTTATTGGTTTAATGTTTTTTTTTTTACCAATAATACATTCTTCTTGCCTTGCAATAATATATATTGTTAAAAAGCCAATTTTATTCCATTTCTGACCAATTTTTATATTTTGTCGAAAGTTAATTTTCTTTTTATTAATTTTGAGGTTTGCAATTTTACTTACTTGATACTTGAACGGCCCGTCATCCGTAGTTGTGTGGGCCCCAGTAGAATAACCATATTCAGAGATTTGCTGGTTAAGCCACTGTGGTTTCCTGGAATCCCGAGGACAGTCTGGGCAAAGTCTGTCCCAGGTCGTTACCACGACAGGCAGTCGCAGCCCTTGTGGACCAGAGAGAGATTTGCCACCATGCGGCTTTGATACCAGGACGGTATTGGATCCTGGTATTGGTTTTCTTTTAGCTACGCTTCCTAATGGAAACACCGGACTCCTTCTCAGCTGAGACCCTGCTAGGGGGACGAATCCCTCCGTTGTACGTCGCAGTCCGACACCCAGAAACACCTCCTAGCCACGATGAGGCGGTAAACCATTGAGAGGGCTTTGCAGTTTTAGAGTGCAAAAGGAAAAAATTGCGATCTGGTGATTTCGACCTCGAAGACGAGTAAGGCTGCGGACGTCGCAAGGAATTTGACGACGACGAGTGATGGCACTAGTTGAAGCAAACACGCGAACTGTTCGAGAGCTTGTAGAAACGCTTAGCTTAAGCACAGCAACAATTCCCACTCACTTGAATCGCACAGGAAAGACGAAAAAACTCGACAAGTGGACACCGCAAACGATAATCGAAAAAACCGCCGTTTTGTTGGACTTATGAAGAGAAGTGGATTCTTTACGACAACCGGCGACGTTCAGCTCGATGGTTGGGTTGCGGTCAGGCTCCATAGCACTTCCCAAAGCCAAAATTGCACCGAAAAAGGTTATAGTGACTGGTTGATGGTCTACAGCCGGTGTATTTATCACAGATTTTGAATCCGGCCGAAATGATTTGGCACAGAAGCACCAACAAATTGAGGAAATGCATCATGAACCCCAACAATAACAACCGGCATTGGCGTACGGAAAAGGACCAATTCTTCGCCACAAGAACGTCCAGCCTCACGTTGTGGAACCAGCGCTGCAGAAGTTGAACGAGTTGGGCTGCGAAACTGCACCATCCGCCATATTCATTAGACCTCTCACCTGCAGATTATCGCTTCTTCAAACACCTTGACAGTCTCCTGTGCGAAGAATCTTTCACCAACCACGATAACACAAAAAGTGCCTTCAACGAATTCAGCGACTCCAAAACTCAAGAATTTCAGACAACCGAATAAATTCGTTTTCCATAGGAAAAACATGTAGATTTAAATAATTTTTATTTCGATTAATAAAGATTTTTGCAGCACGTTATAACGTTAAATTTAAAAGAAAAGTTAAAATGTTAATTTTAAATAACATGGTAAAAAACGCTTATTTGTTTCTGAATAAGCTAATGAAAGCACCACTTATCCATAAAAGTAAAAAGGCCGACTCGATTTGTTGATGCGCCTTCTCAATCCATTTCATAGATCAAGTGCGCACTCGAATGCCCACGAATGGTGTCCAATGCACGGCCCATTGGTTTCAGTCAGCAGCAAACGTTTCACGCTCTATTGAGTGTTAGTCATCAACCGTGATTGGTGTCAAAAGTGCAGGTGAATATTTTTCTTATGAAAGCCACTTTTGGGCTTATAAAGTCTTTTTTCGTAATTCAGTTCCCACCATTAGCGATTTCTCGTTATCAACCTTTCTCAGAAAACAAACAGATTCTATATGGTGGTTTCGTGTTACTTTTTTTTCTTGTTGACAGCTACTCCGCACTTCTGCTGTTGTTTTGTTTTACTGCCTATTTTGAGAATGAATCTAAGAACTATATTCTTACTGTTTTAATTTCACGTATTACTTTATGTTCTTCAGTTCTGCTGCCTTTACAATTTTCATTACACATTAAGAAATCTCACTGAATATGTAAAGAATATTTCGTTTAAATTGTTTTGAACTTCCTTCTATTTAAACATGAGATCACCGCAATCGTGATTATTTGGAGGTATGCGCCAATGAGAAGCAGCGCCAATACACAAGTCGCTGAATAGAGAACAACTTCTGAAAGAAAAAATGGTTTGGTTTTCATCAAGACTGGCACGTTCACAATTTTCATTTCGAACAAATGCCTTTAGAATTTCATTCAGAGTGGGATCATAAAAAAAGATTAGAGCTCTCGGCGTTAATCAGTCCCTGATGGATGCACCATGCATTCTACTTCATTAAGTATCGTTTGAATGTGATCGAATGCACATCTGGCCATTACAGTAACTCGCAGTGGCCTACCGATGTGTCATGTACGAATCAGTGCTGTTATCCTCCAAGACAGGTCTGGTACCAATTCACCCACCCCGGAGGAATGAAAAGCCACAGGCGCTGGGGCTGATTCCACGTATGTATTGCGCGCCATAGTGGGATCATAGAAACTTTTTTGTATTACTAATGGGGAAAACAAAACCAGCTAAAACCACTTAAATCTTTTTATGCAGTACTTACTAATACAAGTATACAGAAGCTATCTGCGTTGGTGGAATTATTCGACTTATCTGATAACTCTTTATTCGAGTCCATCCTAAACAGGATTGGCAGAACACTGGACGAAGGACAGCCATGTGAGTAAACATAATTTCGAAGAGGATTTAGTACCATGGACCGCAACCACACGACAATAAGGCTCATTGAAGTATCGCGAGAGTACAAAAGCCCGCTCTGTCTCACTTTCATCGATTTACAGAAGGCCTTTGATTCAACTGAGATAGAAGCAGTCTTGGAAGCCCTTGATAGTCAAGGTGTCCCTACTCAGTGCATAAAGATTCTTCGTGAGCTGTACAAAAATTTCTCAACGAAGGTATCGCCATTCTGCAACGATATCAACATCGACGTCGAAAGGGGGGTTAGGTAAGGCGATACCATCTCGCCAAAATTATTTACCGCCACCCTCCAGAACGTCATGCGAACATTAGAATGGGATAATATGGGAGTGGAACTCGATGGTCGGTAGTTATTGTCATATTCAATTTGCTGATGACATCGCCCTTGTAACACCAAACTTTAGCCAGGCGGAACGTATGCTTACCGACTTCGATAAAGCCTGTGGAAATATTGGTCTTGGGCTGAATCTCACAAAAGCGATGTTCATGAAGAATGGATTCACTTCGCATACTCCATTCACGCTCAACGGAACGAATATCTCCGAATGCTCCAGTTATGTCTACCTAGGTTGGGAAATGAAATAAATATGATCAACGACTTAGCTCCAGAGCTTAGCAGAAGGGAACGAGCGGCTTGGGAAGCTTTCAAGAGCATCGAAGATGTAGTGAAGATAACAAAGAACACCCGACACCGTGCCCACCTTTCGATTCAACGGTACTTCCTGCTATAACGTTTCTGTCAGAAACTTGGTCGCTGCGTAAGCAGGATGAAAGACCACATGGCGTTATTGAACGCGCAGTCGAAACGACGATGCTAGGAGTATCCCGTTTCGCTCAAGTAAGGGAAGGGAGCCGAAGCTCCGGCATACGTCAGCGATTAAAAATCAGAGATGCGGTTCTATACGCCAAGCCAAACTGTCGAAGATAAGGTAGGCCGGACACGTAATGCGTATGAATAATAAGCGATGGACAAGAGCCGTTAGTGACTGGATTCCTCGGGATGTCAAGCGTACTGCAGAAAGACCACCGACCCGTTGGTTAAAGTTCTTCACAAAGAGCCTTGAAGAAAGATATGATGTTCGACGAATGCCTAGAGCGAGCAGAACCTACTGGGTTACTCTTGCACGCAACAGGGAAAAATAGAAGATTTACTGGCGCCAGCTCGAGTCACTCGACTATCAACGGGACTACAGGTGATACAGGTGATCTGGTAACTGATGATGATAGTAGTAATGGACTTCTGCTCGCACTCCCTTCTATTCTCGGCTTGCAAGTTTATTAAGGAGGTGTGTGAGTTTGGGATTTGCAAGTGTGACACTCTTGGTGACCTGGGAGGGGCATGTCAAAATGATTTATCTACTACGAATTAGTCTTATCACGGAAAAGTAACAGGATCACTTCATAGAATTAGGTGGTATGCAGACTACTGTCTAGTAGTTATGTGCAAAATAATTTACCACTTCACTTAAATACCTAGGTTACTCGCTTTATCCTTTCGCCTACATAATTCGTCCTCATGCGTAGTGCTGGCCGTAGCACTTCTCCAATTCATACAACCCTCATTTACAGTGGTGATGGTTAACCTTGCATATGGCTTCGCCTACAACTTGGCGCTCTATATTCCTCTTCCATCAATTTGTTGAATGCTGATCATGTATAATTTTCTCTAGGAACCCGAGATAATTCCCGAGACTATGTCCTCAGATCGTCGCAAAGTTAAGTAGTTCTAGGCTTTGTAGATGGCAGGGAAAAGGGAAATTCACCGCCTTGTAACTCGGTTTTTTCCGGAGCAACAGTAATCACATCGAATTCTGCGATTAGCTGACTGATCGCTCGAGAACTATGTAATAGGACGTTATGCCTAAATAGACTTAGAGTCGCGAATCTAAAGCTTTCGCGGCTTACTATCTGTTATAAATGCTTCTACCAATCTGCTTTTCTGTTGTTGCAATCCTATACAATTTTATGTGCTTCAAACGAAGCGAGGATGAGAAAGACTCAAAAAACTATGGCCCACAGTCTACGATTGTTAAGCACAGGCTTAAAACTATCACTCACTGCTTTGCTTCTTGAAATCAGTGTCATGTGATTGTTCCAGTGCTCTATTAATATCTCGCATTATAAGAGGGAAATATACCGAAATTCTGCTATTAGACATCACTTGGAGTCGTGCCTAGAAATCTTCATTTGAAATGAAACTTTTCAATTTATGTCGATTGTAAGTGCTTAGTAACGATGTAGAGTTCGCCATTAGTTAGCAGTCTCATCGTGCCTGGATGGTGCTTTTCGTGCGAGCGATATCTGGCATGGTTCCTGCTCCAAGCAGAGTCTATTGAGCTAAGTAGTAGTGACTCTAACATCTTGATTCAGAGTGCAGCTAAGAACTTATGAGTGCCAATAATCATTCAATCCTGGCAATGAAGCGGCATCTAACGGTACGTGTCGCGAAATGGATAAGCCTTAGCGTGTCATTTGAGACACGTAAAACTAAAAGATGTTCTTCACCGAAGAGCACCGTTCTTGTGAAGTGCGGATCATGGGATGCGTGTATAATTTTTCCTAACTAGTAAATAGAAGTCATCTGCTTTTTTACATCTAAGCTGTGTTTTACTTTTTATTCTCTGCCTACCACAATTTTTATGACAGGGCATTAAGCGAAATACAACCACAATGACGTTGAGATATTTGCAAAACTCAGGATCGCAGATGTCTGCAGTGGTGAACACGCTATTACCCTTTCTAGGGGCTAACGCGTTCACCATCACTCCATGAGGGTCCTTCGTTTCGCCTGTCTCTCAGTTAGTTCTATCGATCACTGCCATCAGCAATCACCCGTCAACGGGATTGATCTCGAGAGCCCAAATTGGCATCGAACCCAGTTAAGCTGAGGCTGTAGTTGAAATCAGAATATTTTACTTTTTATTTCCTGCCTATCACGATTTTAAAAACCTAAACAGTGTATCTAAATAATTCCATTCCCCGAAGATTCTTAATGAAATGACTTCAATTTAAAGCTTCTCTGAACACTGTGTGCAAAATAATGGACCTTATATTTATACCCTCCCAACGGTTTACCGCCTCATCGTCTTTCTGGGTGTTGATCTACGATGTACAGGAGGTATTCGTCTTCCCGGCAGGGTCTCCCAAGCTGAGAATGAGTCCGGCGTTTCGATCAGGAAGCATAGCTAAGAATAAACTAATACCAAGATCCACCACCGTCCTGGTATCAAAGTCGCATGGTGGCAAATCTCTCTCTGGCCCACAAGGGCTGCCTGTCGTGGTAACGACCTGGGGCAGACTTTGGCCAGGCTGTCCTCGGGATTCCAGGCAACCACAATGGCTTAACTACCAAATCTCCGAAAAATGGTGATTTTGCTGGGGCCCGCACAACTAGTGAGAACAGGCCGTTCAAATATTAAGTAAGCACATTTATAGACTTAAATACTCCACTTTAATTTTATATCAGTTAAATAAGGTTTTTATCCAGTATCTTCACGACTCACCAGGAGCTCAAATCCGTAATTACACAGTGGGTCGTTGCACCTGCAAGCAATGGCGATAACACCATTAGCTGCATTGGTGTCTATTGCACACTTTTTTTTGCTGGACTAAAAAAAGTATTTTGAGGAACAATGAAAACAAAATCAGAAGAGTTAGTCGCTTAAGGATTCGTGGAAAAAGCAATAGAAAAACAAGCAAAACAAGAACAAGAAATCATTTATATAGTCTTCTATGAGAAGGAGAATCTCCTACGCTTGCTGTTAGTAGTTCGAGTTATGCCATCCATATGAGAGTGAGTAACTTCTTTGAATACTTCAATGGTCTCGTATTTTATGATTTTAAATTTGACCAGCGCTTGTAGGTGTATAGTTAAACTAGAATCCGAAGAATGCCGTCCCTTTCAGGTTATTATAAACTTTTCACCGCAAGCATTCGTCGGCTCTCATGGCATAATGCCTCAGGTCTACTCTCAGATCTTGGTAATTTTTGTCATTAACTGGCTCTTACCTAGGCTCTACTGGGTAGGAATGTCGGGATTATTTGCAAATTCAGTGGTTTGTACTAGACGCCTAATGTCGCAGTTCGACACATGTGAACATTCCTAGCTTTCACCAAACGATAAATTGTGAAAAGGCAAGGTTAAATAATGGCAGTACTATTCAAAAAACATAACTTCGTTGGAATCTAAGAAACGAAGAAATCACTTCACTAGTTCAATCAAGAGCTTCGAGAGAGCAACAGCTCTCGGTTGGCCTAAGGAAGAAAAAAATTGGGTCAAAGTTGCTTTGAAAGATAAAACATTGAGTGGTAAGATTTCCCTATGCATGCATTATACATATTGTTTTGTTTATTTATTCATAGAGGTCATTAAACCACTGGGGAAAGCCTATACTTGACTAGATTGCGGAGAAAAGATGTTTGCTTTTTTCCGATTTTGACTTAGAATCTTGTACATATGAAATGTTAAATGTCCTCCTAAGGGTTTACCGCCACGTCGTGACTGGGAGGTGTTCTTGGTCGCCGGGCTGCGATTCACAGCAGGAAGATTCATCCTCCCGGCAAGGTCTCCAAAGATAAGAAACAGTCTGGCGTTTTCATCACGAAGCCCAGCTAAAAGTAAACCATTACCAGGATCCACTACCGTCTTGGTATCAAACTAGTCGCATGATGTCGCAGTTCTCCCGCTGATCCACAATGATGCCGACTGCTTGTGGTGATGACGACATGGGGCAGACGTTGGCCTAGCTGACCTGGGGTCTCCAGGGAAACACAGTGGCTAAACCAACAAAATTCCGAAAAAGTAGACATTATGGTGGGACCCGCACTACAAATGAGGACAGGTCATCCAAGCATCCCAGTGAGTATATATTAAATGTAGACTATTGTTGGCTTTTTTTAATTGCACAAAGTACGAAAGGTTGGACGAGAAGTTTCCAGTAAAGAGCAAACATTTTCCTGTACTGCTTTTCTGAACACTACCTTTTTATCCAGACCGTAGAGTTCAACGAGAAACACAGAATCCGACTTTATATCATAGTAAACCTTCACGTAGCATACGCTTGCTTCAATCCTATTCTAGAAATAGTTAATTAATAATGCTAAAACAAGACATTACTTTTTGTGCTGTGGTTAAGAAAACTGTAGCTTTCAGAATTCACTACACTAGTTCGTTTCGCCTATTGAGGGAATTGCTCTAACAAATTATTTTTTATTTTTATTCTGTTTTATTTTATTTGGTCCGTCTTTACGTCTATTGTGCGAATCCCAGAACTTCTCATATCCAGTTCGTTTCCTCGCATACATTGTCCACGAAGACCTTCCAACTTTACGTGTGCCTTCGGTTGCTGCTTGAGGATTTTTAGTTCACCTTGAATGTCGTAGAATGCTGTTCTAGCAATTCTCTCTGGAGTCCTGAGCTAGTCGGCCTGAAGCGTTTCCAACTGGGATGCAGAGAGTAAATTTTTTCCCAGAGAAGTCCGGTACCAATTTCCCGATCTCGGAGGGATGAGAGGCTTGGTTGGCCCAGGACGGAATCGAACTAACACCATGCTCGTGATGACGGACATCACTACCACTGTGCTATCCTCTCCATGTTTTCATGAAGGAATAAATTTTAATAAAAAATCTCAGAGAGAACGTTCGAGAATTTCATCTGAAGTAAAGTGGTCAAATCATGCATCACTTCAGGGAGAAGTTGGTTACTGACGACGATAATAAATGTTAGAAGAAAAATTAACTAATGTACATTTGGAAGAGAAAAACCTCTCGATAAACCGTCAAGTTTAATAAGGACACAGGTTGTTTGTTATATTAAATTCCTGGAATACCTCAAATGTTTCAGCTCTTATTATTCGTCTTATATCATAAGAACGTTCTGAATTGCATTCAACACACTGCACACGGACCACACTAAACAGCGTTTTCTTAACACGATATGACATAAAATGATCAATAAAATCAATACTTTTCCTATCATCTGCGCCTAAATTTTCCCTCTACCCCTCCATATTTTACACATGTTTCCAGCGTGCGCATCTATTTCGATGCGTATTTGGTCGCCGAAAATAATTTACTCACCTAATTTTCGGTACAGATATTTCGATTCATAGTGATGTTCATCAATTGGAATAAAAACAGCTACAACATGCACATCCCTGTCGACATGTTTCAGGTTGGTCTATCTCTTTATAATATAAGTAAATTTTTCTTGTACTAAAAAAACTCCCCTTTTCAGTGTTGTAACTTTTATTTGCTTCCTACTTTCTTTACGGGAAGGGATATGGTGTGAAACACAACCACATGGACTTCTTCTTTACTGTGGTGATCAGCGCTTAAAATCTTATTTTGGACGTGTGCACGTAAAAGGGTTAAGCAAAATCTCTTTTACAATCTCGCGAACTGTTTAAGTACCCAGCCTATGGAAAGTGGTTGAGAAGAAAGTGTTGCTGCGAACGTGTTGGAACACTATGAATCGTTCGAGATTTTTTAAAGTCAGTTCTTTAGAGCTGATCAAGGTCACGGCGAAATGGAACCCACAAATGCAGAAATTGAAGCACAGACCTTAAGCGGCTGTGTACTTGTTTTGACGATCAGGTGCTTTGAGTTATGCTGTCTATATAGAGGCAGTCGTCAAATACACATGTGTGAGCCTTGCGCTTCTATAGATTGTCTGCCTGTGATTGAACGAATGAGAAGTGTTGTAGAAGTAATGGCAGGAAGTAATGTTAGCCGCAGGAAGTAAAATGCACTTCATGTTCGGAAGAATCCAGCATTCCATACACGAATGCACTGAGTCCTTAAGAGAGAGTTAGTGTTGATAATATTTTGACAAAACCACCAGTAACTGCCATATTGTCAAGGACTCTACTAATTAATGGTCGTATGTAATACCGACAAAAACGCGTGTAGTGCAGTGCTATAAGCTCACCGAAATGCACATAATGCACACGTGCTCGTTGGTTCCATTCTTTGTGGATGACGGATTAAGCCCTTCATCCCTGCCGAACCATCAAATTGCTACCAGAGGTGCCTGAGAAGAAAGGAACACCGACTGGAAGCGTCGGTGGGCTCTTGTAAGCCATGTTTATTCACCACATATGCGCTTAATCTTCTCTGTGGTGCTTGCTACAATTAAAATCACGGAACATTGCTAGAGGCGGCGGCTAGCACCTTACCATCTATCCTTTCTCCTATCCTATATATTTGAGGCAGTTTTGGTAGGGTGCAAAAGCGAATGATGTTTTTACCTTTGCTTACTGGCGGTGGCTCAATGTGTGATCAAGGAAATTTCGGAGGCTGTCCAATCATCTGACTGTAATTTTTAACTGTGAGCTAGTGAAAGATGGAAATCAACAGTTGCATGTGCATAATGCTTCGGTTAGATGACTTGAATCCAACCACACAAATCTCGCTAACAGTGTTTTGCCAAGGAAGACCGATGAAATAACTAAAGCAACAACCTAGGACGGCATGACTGAAGGACGTGTAGAGGAAGAACTGGACAGGATGATTGAAGGAGTAGGAGGTGATTGAAGAGTTCGAAGCTAGACGTAGAAAATAGATTATGTAATGAGAAAAGGTCACTGAAGCCACTCGCGTGGAAAATAAAATAACCACAGCTGATGTTTCGGCAGGATCACCTTCTTCAGAGCTTATAAGGGTACACTGATATTCAATTTACCAGACCAAACGCTCAAATAACACAAACAAAAGGACGAAAAACTCTATCCAATTACATGATCAACAGCTCGAAAAATCCACCGCTTTCAATGTGATCCCACTGAGGAAGATTAGAACAGCTGATTATAGTCGCATATGGTTGATGACTGCCCCACCCCATATCCGAAATTGATGTGGAGATACGTGGCCAAGTCGCGTGTGACCTCTGGACATTCCTCCCTGCCATTCATTGTAGGGTTCTTGGCATTTATCCAAAAAGCCTCAAGAGGTTTTCGCGCTGGTGTTTTAATCTCCTGTGCGAGGATATTGACTTTTACTTCAAAATCGTCTCCGCAGTGCTTTTGTATACCATGCGTGCCTAGTGGGGTACTTTGTTTTAGTTTTCTTTTGCCATTTAGGTGTTTTTTTATATGGATACACAAAGGTCTGCCCATCTCGTCAATATATTCATCTCTGCACCTATTATGAGAGATCAGGTGCATAGCGCCTGAACTCATGCAGTCACCGTCCCTGCTGTAAAGGGAAATTACGCAACTTTGTGTTTTACACAGACGTTCATATAGGCGGTTACGAACTAAGCGACGAGTAGAGTGTCCAGTGGTGTTTCAGCTATCGCAACCGATTCTTCTAGACCTGACCTTCTTAAGCATCCTTTTATAGCTACACTTACTTTATCGCTTATAAAGGGCAGCATAAACGCGGCTTTGTTTTGCCCAAGCGTTTCATTGCGTTACTCACCTTCTAAACTTATCTCGTGTGGATACAGTTTTGTAGCCGTTGGAGGTGGCTATTTGCCGAGCCAACTTGCGCGTTTTCTCTTTTAGTTCCCTCTTCGTACACACAGAGGTCGCTGTTCGAAGTATGTTTGTCACAATCGCCCTCTTTGTGTGTGAAGGGTTGGAATGTTCTTATTACTTGGCTTTCGGTACCACTTTGTCATGTAACCTCTATCTGATAGGTTAATTTGAACTTTGAGAAATGGAAGCCAATTCTCATTCGGTTTTTCCGTGTTAATTCAATGCACTCAGACTGCTCGTTCAATAACTCAAAGCATTTGTCCATCTCCTCCTAGGTAGAGAAGATGACAAAGCAGTTATCTATACATCTACAGCAGAGTATCAATCGGAGATCACTAACGGGGACTTCTATTCTAGACATGAATGCGATGGCAAAACTTGGTGCCAACCGCTGTCCCATTGTCAGCCCTCTGAATTACGTGTACTATTCCCAGACCATCTGAAGATCGAGCAGTTTAAGCACTCTTTTATGAAAACCATAAGCTGCTGAATAGACAAGCCATGCATATGTATTCCTTCTCCACGTTCAAAAAGAAGTTCGTGGGCGGCTTGCATTGCGGAGTCATTCGATACGTTGGTGTAGAGCACGGAAACATCGAAAGACTCCATCACGTACGTGTTATTAGGAGACGCGTTACGTAGACGTTCTAGGAACATTTGGGTGTTTGTGAGATGAGCTGGAATGTGGTTAAGTATCAGGCTTAAAAACCAGGTTATTCTATCCGTTGGCCCGTCTATACAGCTGGAAATGGGTCTAACCTTATATGACAATGAATGGGTAGACGCGAGATCATCAGCTGATACTAACTTATGTTTTTCTATTTCTGTTCAGCAAGCACGAGGTGCTATTTTATTTCTTTATTTACGCACAAGCTGACGTTTCGGCGGATTTCGCCTTCCTCAGAGCCTGGAAGGGTCAAGTTGACAGCAATCCACTCCGCCAAACACCTCCATAACCAAACAGAGAAAACTCTAAACCAAGATTTCAATCACATTTAGCATAGTTCTGCACACTCACCGCTTTCTATGAGTCTTCCACTGAGTATATCGCGTGAAGACCGACCGCACAGAATTCACATGGAAGCATAATGTGCCCCTCCCATCAGAATAACAGGTTTATATACTGTCCAATATCACGCGTGATAACAAGGCGTTCCTCCCTGCGGTTCATTTTCAGATTCTTAGAATTTATCCAGAGTGCCTCCAGAGTTTTGCGTGCTTGTGTTCTCGATTCTTGTGCGAGGATCGTAACCCTTACTTCAAAATCTTCTCCGTTATGTTTCTGCGTGCTATGCGTACCTAGTGGAGTACTTGGCTTACGTTTGCCGACTAGGTGTTCTTTTATACGTACGCAGAGTGGTCCACCTGTTTCGCCAATGTATTCGTCCCCGCACGCTTTACAAGAGATCAGATAGACTGTACTCGAACTCATGCAGTCACCGTCTCTACCATGGGGACAAATTATGCAATTTTGCGTTACACATAGACGTTCGTATAGGCGGTTACGAACTAGCTGGCGCCTTAGATTATTCGGTGGTATTTCGATTATCGTTACCGAATTCTCTAGACTGGCCCTTTTTTAAACAGCGTTTTATAGCTGCACTTACTTTATTTGAAATAAAGGGCAGTATAAACCTTGTTGTCGCTAGAGTTATCGTTGGGGTACCTGTGGTTTCCTCTACACCTATCTGGAGCTACGGTTTCGTTTCCCATCAGAATAACAGGTTTATATACTGTCCAATATCACGCGTGATAATGAAGAATTCTTCCATGCGGTTCATTTTCGGGTTTTTGGAATTAATCTAGAACGCCTCGAAAGTTTTGCGTGCTTGCGTTCTTGTTTCCTGTGCGAGGATCGTGACACGTGTTTCAAAGTCCTCCTCGTTATGTCTCTGGGTCCTATGCGTGCCTAGTGGGGTATTTGGTTTATATTTTCCGTTTTCTAGGTGTTCTTTCATGCGGACACAGAGGGGTCTACCCGTTTCGCCAATGTATTCGTCACCACACGTCTTACAGGAGATCAGATAAACTATACCCGAGCTCATGCAATCACCGTCTCTACCACTGGGGCAAATTATGCAGTTTTGAGTTGCACACAGACGGTCATATAGGCGGTTACGAACTAGCTGGCGCTTAAGATTGCTCGGTGGTATTTCAACTACGCTCACCGAATTCTCTAAGCCCGCCCTTCTTAAGCAGCGTTTTATAGCTGTACTTATATCATTTGAGATGAAGGGTAGGATAAACGGGACCCTTCTATCGCTAGAGTTGTCGTTTGGAGGCCTACTATTTTCTCTACACTTATTCTGAGCTACAGTTTCGTAGCCATTAAAAAAGACTATTTGCCGCGCCAAGTTCCGGGACTCCTCTCTCTGTTGTCTCCCTGTGCACACGCTGGTAGCCGTTCGATACATGTTTCTCACAAGCGCCCTTTTCGTGTGAGAGGGATGAGAGGAGAGGTAATGAACTAGGATGTTTTTACTACTTGGCTTTCGATACCACTTCGTAATGTAGCCGTTTTCTGATAGGCTAATTTGCACGTTCAGAAATGGAAGCTAGTCTTCTTTTGATTTCTCTCGGGTGAATTTAATATACTCTGACTGTGTGTTCAACAACTCGAAACATCTGTCGATTTCTTCTTGCGTTGAACAAATGACCAAGCAGTCATCTATATATCTACAGTAGAGTAACGGACCGAGGTCGATTGCTGGCGCTTCCACCTTAGACATGAATGCAATGGCAAGGCTTGGAGCCAGTCGTTGTCCCATTGCCAGCCCTCTCATTTGTGCGTAATACCTCCCGGACTATCTGAAGATTGAGCAGTTCAGGCACTCCTTTAAGAGTGTCATCAACTGCTGAATCGAGAAGCCGTACATGTTTATTGCTCCTTCGTGTTGTATAAGGAGACTTCGACGTCACTGCCCTCTATACGAACGTGTCGAATGACTCCGCTATGCAAGCCATAAACGAGCTAAAAAGGGTGTAGATAGTCTTGACAGTTAACTACTTACTTACCACAAGGAAGTAAAGCCAATCAGCACTCGAAGCATTTGCTGGAAAAATGAACCACACTCCAACGCCTAGAGTTCTACAATCGTCATCAGCTTAAAAGTACTATCAGCATTGTTAGAAGATGAGTGATGTGTTGTTCAGATGTTCTATTTAACTCGATGAGAACTGAAGTAATATTCATTGAGCAATAAGTTATAGTCTGCGATGAACAACTGTACAATTCTAGAATCAAACATTTCGAATCTGAAATAGACGAAGAAGAATTTGATCGATCATGAGAAAGACTTGCGGACTAGGCAGTTAAGGACCGGACTATAACATGACATTTGAAATGTCATCGGTAGAATCTCGTCATAATCTTTAAAGATTAAAAAGTTGCTGCATCAAAAGCAAGCCACCGAGAAATAGGGGAGGTAAGGTAACTGCAGCTGACGACATTAGTTCACTGTCATCTGGGATTGTCGCAATCGAGTTGTCTCCAGGAGCTGGAGGAGACGGCGCAGGCTGAAAACTCCTTCCTACATGGTCTTAAGTAGAAAATTGGATTTTGATGTGAAAGAACTGATTCGACAGTATATAATGCTAAGATATTTGCAAAACTCCGGACTGCAGGTGTATGCGGTGGGGAACGAACCCGTGCTATTGTCCTTACCGAGGAGTAGCGCACTTCACCACCACACCATCCGGGTCCTTCGTTTTGCCTGTCTCTCAGCTATTTTTGATTGCAATGATGATGGCAAAAGATCAATAGAACTAGCTGAGAGACAGGCAAAACGAAGGACCGGGATGATGTGGTGGTGAAGTGCGCTACTCCTCGGTAAGGACAATAGAACGGGTTCGTTCCCCACCGCATACACCTGCAGTCCGGAGTTTTGCAAATATTTCAGCATTATATACGAGTTATATTTCGCAACATACCCTGCTATTTAAAAAAAAGACAGTAAATAAATGGGTTAAGATTGTGATTCGACAGTGTTATCAGCTTGTTCTAGAATGGGTAGAGTTCTGAGCTTTCCGAAATCCTTACCTTACTGCATGCGTTTAATATATTATCCCTCAGATGAATGCAGAGCTGGTCTTCTCGTTCGGTGCACGTACATGAGCCGAATGCCTATAGAAATATTTGTTTTTATAATGAAAAAATCGCTGATGAAAGAGCTCGAGAAGAACCTGTCCGTACGGCGTAGACTTAGTGGCCGCCAGTAACCCGTAACATCTGGCTGAACATTCTCCTCTGGCCGATTCCGCTTCGCATTCCGATATAAAAACTCCCCATTGTGAATTGCACTAAAGTATTCAAAAGCTGAATCTTAAACACATACAGTACGAGTGAGTAGGTTCCGTAACAATCGCTTTCTACGATGCTATGCTTAGGTCCATTGAATGAGTGGACTTTTTTTCAAAACCATTTGCTTATACAACGCTTCGATGAAAAAGCATTATCTAGTTCCTATTTTTTCCGTCATAGTGTTTACTCAGCTCTTCACCACCCCATCACCGCTGAACTGTTTTCTGCGTCATACAGCCGAGGTGTTCCTTGTTGTGTCGAAGTACAATAAACACTAACGGCTTATGAATGTGTCGTTTTCTTGCTCAGCAATCGCGAGGTTTTTAAACAGCATACATTTACTTCCATAAAAACACAATAC
>UYYA01000254.1:0-81654 GCA_900624975.1 Angiostrongylus costaricensis
TCAGGTAAAAGCAACTTTTTCTCCGCTGAATGTCATGTTTACATAGTTGACATCCGTCGACCGTAGATGATATGGAGGTATAAGACTAGGAAAGTTCTTTCTTTTTCTTTGCATTCTCGAACGCGTCTATAAGCTAACAATATAATGAAGAGAAAGGTACGACACATTGTGCCCGAATGGGGGGAATCTAGTATTAAAATAAGGATGATGAAGTATGAGAATTAGAATAAGTTTTCACTTGGCTATTTCAGGTAATTCTTTAGATCAAGTGTACGGATGCATATGTAACTTTAATGCGCGTGCTTTGCTTTTCGTCTAGTGTTCTTTCAATCCCGCTTAGGATGACTCGAGTGAAAAGTTTGTAAACGACAGACAGTAAGCAGATTGGGCGATAGTTGCCGATATCGTGTAGGAACCCCTTCTTGAACAATAAAAGGGTCTCACTGGCGTTCCACTGTGTAGGGACCTTGTATTCCCCCAAATGCTACGCCCAATCCGTCTTTTGACGTCAATGTTAATATCGTTGTAAAATGGTGATATCTTGGCTGTGAAAATTATGCACAGTTCACGAACAATCTTTATGTACTGGTTAGGGACTCTCTGACTATCAAGGGCTTCCATGACTGCTTCTATCTCAACTGAGTCAAAGGTCTTTTCTAAATCGATGAAAGTGAGATAGAGCGCTCTTATCTGCTCTCGCAAAACTTCAGCGAGTCCTGTTATCGTGTGGATGTGGTCCACCGTACTAAATCCTTTTCAAAACCCTGTTTGCTCACATGGCTGCCTTTCATTCAGTTTTCTGCCAAACCAGTTTAGGACGACACGAGTGAGAAGTTTGTAGCCGATAGAGAGCAAGCAGATTGGGCGATTGTTGCCGATATCGTGGAGGTCACCCTTCTTCAACATTAGCACGGTCTTGGTGCTCTTCCAATGAGTAGGGACCTTGCACTCAGACGGGTAACGTGAGAAGAGCGAGGCCAGGGTGCTTACGAGAACAGGCGGAAGGTTCTTTAGGTGTTCTTATGTTATACTCTCCGTACCTGGTGCTGTTCGATTTTTCACCGACGAAATGGCATGTCGGATTTCGGAAGGAGAACCGGTTGTTCAACACATCCATCCTCCTTTATTTCATTTGACGGAAGATGGACGTGGCAATCGAAGAAATCTGAGTAATATTCGTGGATGATTTTCTCCATTGCCTTTCTGGACGCTGTAACTGCTCCGTCTGGACGTTGGAGTGCAATCATCTTGGTCTTCTAGTTGGCGAAGCTTCGGTGGGTTTTGCGAATGCTTTTCCTAGCGTCTGCAGCTTTGACCATTACTGCTGTTCTTCTTTCTTTAAGATTTTCTTTTATCGCCTGTCTGCATTGTTTTGCAAGTTCGGACGTTAGTTCGCGGTTGCTTACAGCTCATGCGATTCCACGCTGGCGTATCAGCTCGAGTGTTTCTGGAGACCGACGTCTCTAGTGACTTTCGAACTCTCAACTTTCATAGCTGTAACGTAAAGATGTTGAATGAGCCGATCGTATTCTTTGTTTATGTTATCGACAACGGCATTTTCCCAACAGCTGACTAATGAATGGAATAAGTCTCAGTCTACGGTGGTTCTGGTACTTCGGTTTTTGAATTTAGTGGCCTTTTCTCCTTTTCATGAGTAATAGAATCTCGCACGAAAGAGGTGATGACCGTATCCCGTGTAGAATTTTGGGACAACAGCGACATCGGTTAGGCAAAACCTTCTATTTACTATGATGTGGTCTATTTCGTTATGGTACTCTTCATTGGGAGATCCCCACGTCCAGCGTTGAGGGTGGGGCTTTTGGAATTGCGAGTTACCTTGGACGGTCTTGATCGCCATGATAAACTCAGAGAGCCGCTCACCCTGTTCGTTTTATTCTAATCCGTGGGTCCCAATGTGACGTCCTTCAGACGTTGGTTTCTTTTAAACTCAGTGGACACATTCACAATCACTTGGTGGAAAAACAACGACCAGTCCTGGGTAGGAAGTTCGAAATGGCACAACTTCGGCTGGCAAATAATCTAATGAAGATCAGAATCTCTATGATCTTAGCTATTTTACTAACAATACAAGCTCATCTATTTCTGTCGTTAGAAGGTTCGAAACTTTGGAAAAATTGAAGTTCCTAAAACAATTTTCATCAACGGTTTGTTTATCGAAGGCTCTTTCCAACCAAGTGGGCTGTTCAGAGATAAATGAGCGTTTTTAACTATGTTATTTAAAACGCCATAACTTGCTTCAAACGAAGCCTTATTAATCAGTATAAAAATAGTTTATTTATTTTAGTTGCATAAAATTTTCAAGTTCTGGAAGCGATGAATTCATTGAAGGCATTTTTTTGCGTTATCGTGCTTCGTGAAGCATTTCTTGGGCAGGAAGTTGTCAAGGTGCCTGAATAAATGAAAGTGGATAGGCCAGAGGTCTGATGAATATGGCAGTTGAGGCAAAGTTTTGTACTCCTAATCCTTCAACTTTTACAGCGCTAGGCATGAAACCTGAGGCGGAGTTGTTGTGGAGGATTGGTCCTTTCCTGCTAACTTATGCCAAAGAACCTTCCGCCAGTCCTCGTAAACACCCTGGCTCTGCTCTTCACACGTTACCCGTCCGAATGCAAAGTACCTACTCAATGGTAGACCAGCAAGACCGTGCTAATGTTGAAGAAGGGTGACCTCCACGATATCGGCAACTATCGCCCAATATGCTTGATGTCTGTCGTCTACAAACTCCTCACTCGAGTCATCCTACACAGGATTGACAGAACACTAGACGAAGGACAGCCATGCGAGCAAGCAGAGTTTCGAAGAGGATTTAGTACGATGGACCACTTCCACACGGTAACACTGCTCACTGAAGTATCGTGAGAAAACAAAAGACCGCTCTATCTCACTTTCATCGATTTTCATCGCCTTTGATTCAGTTGAGATAGAAGCAGTCTTGCAGGCTCTTGATAGTCAAGGAGTTGCTACTCAATACACAAAGATTCTTCGTGAGCTCCACAAAAATTTCACAACCAAGATATCACCATTCTACAACGGTATTAACGTTGACGTCAAGAGAGGAGTTAGGTAAGGCGACACCATCTCGCCAAAATTATTTACCGCCACCATCCAGAACGCCATGCGAATACTGGAATGGGATAATATGGGGGCGAAATCGATGGTCGGCAATTGCACCATATTCGCTTTGCTGATGACATCGCCCTTATAACACCAAACATTAGCCAAGCGGAACGTATGCTTGCCGACTTTGATGAAGCCAGTGGAAAGATTGGTCCTTGACTAAATATTACAAAAACTATATTCATGAAGAACGGAATGGTTTCGTATGTCCCATTCACACTCAACGGTACGAGTATCTCCGAATGCTCCAGTTATGTCTATCTACGTCGGGAAATCAACATGTTGAACGACTTAACGCCAAAGTTGACCAGAAGGAAACGAGCGGTCTGGGGACCCTTCAAGAGCATCGAGGACGTAGTGAATACGGCAAAGAACACCCAACTCCGTGCCCACTTTTCGACTCAACGGTAATTCCTGCGTTGACGTAAGCCTCAGAAAACTGGTCAAAGGGTGAAAAAGATGAAAATCACTCAGCGTTATTGAACGCGCCGTCGAAAGGACGATGGTGGGAGCATCCCGTTTCACACAAGTAAGGGATGGGATCCGAAGCTCTGACCTACGTCAACGATCGAAAATCAAAGATGCCGTTCCGTACGCCAAACAGTCGAAGAGAAGGTGGGCCGGACACGTAATGTGTATGAATGACAACCGATGGACAGGAGCCGTTAGTGACTGGATTCCTCAGGATGTAAAACGCACTGTAGAAGGACCACCGACCCGATGGTCAGAATATTGCACGAAAACCCTTGAAGAAGGATATGATACTCAACGAGTTCCTAGAGGCAGCAGAAGTCACTGGGCCACTCTTGCACGCGACAGGGAAAATTGTAAGATTTACTGGTGCGCGCTCTAGTCACTCGTTGAGCAACGGTGTTACAGTTGATACATTTACGGCGCACTTCGTCGATTTATTAGCAGTACTTCTCTGCCATAATCATTTCAGCCGGTCCAAAAAGCGGCGATGAATCAGCGCGGCTGCAGGCTACCAAGCAATCACCATGTCCTTTTTTGTGCAATTTCAGTTTTGGGAAGTGCTGTAGGGCCTGATCGCAATCCAAATATTGACCTGAACATCGCTGGTTGTCGTACGGAATCAAATTTTCGTCGCACGTCACAGTTCGATGAAGAAAGGGTTGTTTTTGTCGTGCAGGGTAAGAGCAGACGACGCTTTAAAACGGCGATTTTTTGATCATCGTTTATTGGTGCGGCACCCAGTTATCGGGTTTTTTGTCTTTTCTATGCGATTCAGGTAAGTGGAAATTGTTCGTATGCTTACTCCAAGTTGTTTTGGAAGCCCTCGAGCAGTTGTTTGCGTGTTTGCTCCTACTTGTACCTTCAATTCGTCGTCATCAAGTTTATTGGGATGTCCGCGGCCTTCCCTATCCTCGAGGTCGAAATCACTGATCGAAATTTCCGGAACCACGTTCGCAGTGTTGATGCACCAACATTGCTTCTACACCAAACATCATTAATGTTTCGAGCCGCCTGTGTTGCACTACGACCGAGTTCGAACTCCTAAGAGAAAATCTGACGAAAATTCGTTTTCATATCTAGAAATGTAAAGCTCAAAATTGGTGAGAAAAATTGATTTTTGGTAAAATATAGAAACATGGTTAAAAAAAGCATGAAGTCGTCTTTTTAGTGATATATAACATTGCACGGTACGAGGAAAATTTTATCGGCAAAAATACATTAAAACAATAATATTCTAAAACGCTCATTTGTTTTTGAACCACCTAGTTTTGTACCCCGAATCATTCAACCTCGACAGCTTTAGTTGTACAACGTACGACCGCCTGCCTAGTCGAGCAGGACGTGCGAGCATATTGAACTTTTTCGACTGATTCTGGACAATCACTATGATGTTGAGATGTGAACACATCTCGTCGATTACGCTTTCCGAGGGCTTGCGTGTTATAGTCACATCCACTACACCACTAGGCCTTTGCCTTTCCTTTCAGCCAATTTGTAACCCTAACGGTGCTATCAGCTATTATCCGTCAACGAGAATGAGGTAGAGTACAAATCGGGATTGAATCCAGCTAAGTTGAAGCTGCAATTCAAATCACAGTTCCCAGGATCGACTTTCTCTTAACCTCGGCATTGGAATATGAATGTGTCGTTTTCTTGTTCAGCAATCGCGAGGTTTTTAAACAGCGCACATTCACTTCCACAAGAAACCACAATACAATACAACGCTAGCTGACGTTTCGGCAGTATCGCCTTCTTCAGAGCATGGAAGGGTATACTGATATACAATCTACTAGGCCAAACGCCTCAATAACACTTACAAAAAGACGAAAGACTCTTTGGCAATTACATGATCAACAACTTCTCGAAAAAAAACCCCACCGCTTTTTCGTGACTTCCAATGAGGAAGTTTAGAACAGGTAACCACTTTGTCAGGTAACCGCTGCTTGATAGGTTTCGAAAACCAAGTAACAAGAACATCCTTGTTCATTTCCTCTCTTCCCACCCTTCACACACAAAAAGGGCGATTGTGAGAAACATGTTTCGAACGGCCACCTCTGTGTGCACTACCAGGGAACTAAAGGAAGAATCGCGCGACTTGGCTGGACAAATAGCCATCTCCAATGGCTACGAAATAGTAACCCCACGAGATAAGTTTACAAGGAGAACGACGCGCCCACGCGAAACACTTGGCCAAAAGAAAGTCCCGTTCATGTTGCCTTTTATAAAGCGATGAAGTAAGCGTAGCTATAAAACGATGCTTAAGAAGGGCAAGTCTAGAGGAATCGGTAGCGATAGTTGGAATACCACCGGCTACTCAACGTCGCCAATAAGTTCGCAACCACCTGTATGACGGTCTGTGTGAAACAACAAATTTCGTAATTTGCCCTTACGGCAGGAACGGTGATTGCATGGGTTCAGGTACGATATACCTGATCTCTTGTAACAATTGTGGAGATGAATATATTGGCGAAACGGGCAGACCTTTGTGTATCCGTATAAAAGAACACCTAGATGGCAAACGAAAACTAAGACGAAGCGCCCCACTAGGCACGCATAGGATACAAAAGCATAGCGGAGACGATTTTGAAGTAAAAGTTAATATCCTTGCACAGGAGTCCAAAACACCAGCGCGAAAACTCCTTGAGGAAGTTGTTGATCATGCAATTACCAAAGAGTTTTTCGTCTTTTTGTAAGTGGTATTGAAGCGTTTGGCCTAGTAGATTGTATATCAGCATACCCTTCCAGGCTCTGAAGAAGTCGATACTGCCGAAACGTCAGCTAGCGTTGTATTGTATTGTGTTTTTTATGGAAGTAAATGTATGCTGTTTGAAAACCTCGCGATTGCTGAACAAGAAAACGACACATTCGAATCACAGTGTTTAACCTTTACTACCGCCCCTCATTTTTTTCACGGCAGGGCATTATGTGAAAAACCACTATGATGCTGAGATACCGAGTCCTGCTCACATCTTAGCATCATTGTGCTAGTATTTCAAATGATACATTGAGGTGGCAAAAAAATATTAGGCAGTAGATAAATATTAAACACTGTGGGTCGAAACATGTGCCGAAATTTTTGATGCGATTCACGGATTTCGTGCTAGTGCTTCTTTGCCATTATTCCGCCAGCAATTAGGAAACTCTGCTGACTAACTTGCAGACCACTAGGCAATTTAGGTTGACTTTGTCACGACTCAATTTAACGTTAATGAAGGGGTTAGGACCTTGACCTCTGTCCACGCATTGCATTGAACGTCTTAATTTGTCATAATATGGAAGTAATGTCGACATTTTTTACCCAATTCGTAAGGTGATCCACAAATGGGGTTTTTTTTGTTTTGTAAAAGAAGCGCAGAACAGAATTTCATGAAGACGACCTCCTTGCTCTTCGTTTCATTCGTGATGACTTATTTCTGGGGTTTTAATCTTTATATTGTTTCCAAGTGAGAATGGCTAACGTTGAATTCCTATGCATTCTATGTTGCAGATTCTAGATGGTCTTTTTCGGCTACGGCCTTCAAATGCTCGTTATCAACAACTCATCGACATCCACAATCTTCGCCGTCATCAGCACTGGAGCCTCCAGTATGACATGTGTGTTCAAGAAAAATTCCACTGGTTGGTGATAACCTGACATTTGAGGTACTTCCAGAGCGTATGTCGAATTTTTAAGTAGCTGAGGTAAAAAAAACGAATTTATTGTTTTCAACGCATCATTCCAGCCATCTTAGAGCCTTTGTAAATTAGGTGCAGTAAAAGGCATAACAAATGGCCCTTTTTTCTACCTTTATTTACGTGATTGAACACCAAATATTGTGCAAGCCTCGCATTTGTCGTTTGAGTCGCATTAGTCGCATTTACACATTGGTCTTCGGGAAGATCTTCGGAGTCGGGTGTAAATTCGGCTGCTGCTTAAGGTTTCTGTCAGTTTCGTGAATAATGTTGAGAGTTAGTCGAGTATATTCTCTTTGAAATTATTAGACAGCCGTTCCGGAGCCTTCAGATCTCTACAGTAATTATTCGCCAGCCTCTATAGACTGTACAGTATCCTCCCCTTACGAATCGAGTACCGGTTTTTCTATCATGAGAGATAGAAGGGTTTCTTGGTTCGAAACGAAGTTGGAGCGGTTGCATCACCCGTATTACTGAGCGACGGCTTTAGGCAATACGCTTCCCGCTCCCTGATGATTAGTTAGGCGACAAGTAAACTAAATGTTTTCCTTATCAAATATTGAAGTTGTGAATTCATCAGAGTGAACGCGGTCATTTCTAAGCAGTCATGGTGAACAAACAATTCATTGAAAGACAATGTGTCGTCTCCAACTACGCTCACGTTATCAGTACGGCTGCATATTTCTGCAGGTCTTGTGACTGATAGCCACTTTCTCGCGCTATAGTTTAGTAATCGCAAGACAGTTGATAAGAAGACAAACTCTTGCATCTTGGCACGTTTTCAACTGAAACATCTCTATCCTCTGTGTCATTAGCTATTTTTACCACGTATAACATAGGGAGAGGAAGGTAGCACAGTGATAGTGATGCCGGTCAATGCGACCATGGTGCTGGTCGAACCCCGCCCCAGGCTCACTAGGCCTCTCATACCACCGTGTTCGAGACATAAATGGTACCCGGTTTGGGGAGTAGTACAAATATTCCGTCTGAGCAAGGCAGACGAACGGATCTTCGATGGAGGACGGTATAGGGAATTTTGGTGATGGGATGATTAGTAGGACAAAACGTTCGAAGTCGACCAATCCCTTAAAGATGCGCCATGCATTCGATTTCATCCATCATCGTAGAAACGATTTTATGCATATCTGGCTTATATGATGACTTTTGTGTTCTACCGATGTATCAAATAAGTGCCGCTATCTTCCCAGACAAGTCTTGTATCAATTTACTGACTGCGGAGGGATGGAAGGTTTGGTGAACCTGGGTGGTGGTCGAACCCATGTGTATTGCAGTGCGCCTCTAACCATCTCCATGCGCCTACCGGCGACATTATTAGATCTACATATGCGCTTAAATGTGAATTAATTTGAATGGACGATGGCATTAAATACATGGTGGGAGATTAAACATGTGAAGAAGTTATAAGTAAAAGCGCCCCTCCATAAGTGTACTCTCTACTATTCGATGCTGCTTGCAGGTTATCCCACACAATCGATTGCCCTATTTTATTCATATGTCACTCAAACTATGACGGCAACGTTAGTTTTACTGTTCTTTACCTGTCTGTGCATGCATCTTCACGTATTATTTTATCTACTTACTTCGCATGACCCTTCAACAAATCTACTGTGGACCTCAGCACTTCTTACATTCGTTTTCCTCGCATTCATCGTCCACAAAGGTCTTCGTGTTGTTTCGGCTGCTGCATGATGCACGGCTGCTCTTTATGGGTGTCGTAGAACGCTGGTCGAATCAATTCTCCTTACAGATAAGGTAATGCTGAGATATTGGCAAAACTCCGGACCGCAGGTGTCTGCGGTGGGGAACGAACGCGCTATTATCCTTTCCGAGGAGTAACGCGCTCACCACCACACCATGCGGGTCCTTCGTTTCCATTTGGGCTCCCTAGATTAGTTCCGCTGACGGGTGATTGCTGATGGCGCCGATCAATAAAACTAGCTGAGAAACAGGCGAAACGAAGGATCCGCATGGTGTGGTGGTGAGCGCGTTACTCCTCGGAAAGGATAATAGCGCGTTCGTTCCACACCGCAGACACCTGCGGTCCGGAGTTTTGCCAATATCTCAGCATTATCTTAGTTGTATTTCAAATCATACCCTGCCGTTAAAAATTATAGTAGGCAGTAAATAAAAAAGGTTAAAATTGTGACTTCTCCTTACAGTCCTAGACATAGCCGGGGCTGAAGCTTTCTTACGCGGATTGTAGAGGAAAGTGTTGGGGCGAAGCTTGAACTAGTGCTTTGCTTCCTTATCGACCGTATCACTAACCACTGTCTTTCCGTGCCTCTTTTGCATGTTTTAGATATACATATTTGTTCCTATAGTCATGTGCTTGTCAATGCTGTGCCAAATTCACAAATATTCACGAGCATCTATTAGGGAAGGACACGATCGCGTATTACGACCTGAAACCGTAATATTAGTCATTTCAGTTAAATCTATGCTTTTGATAACATGTATTCGGCCCTCTAAGTGACTTACTACTTCCTCATCGTTGAACTGAATCCTTTTTGGTGTCGAATAGCGGTGTGCAATCACATAGCTCATGGTACCGACACGATCTTTTGAGCTCAGGAGTTGACATTTCCATTCGAACGCCCACCTATGAGTAAATTCGTTCCCAGAGGTCGCTGTTGTACTGAAGGGAACTATGTTACAAGGTGGATAGCCCATCTGCAATCCTTACGGGTTGGACCGACAACTCTCTGCGATAACGACCTAGGTCAAGTTAACAGGATGGAAAGAACATGTCCAACTAGTAAAATGCTACCAGTCAGACGTAGATTGTACTGATACCAACACGATTTTTTTTCTCGCAAATGATCCATGTAAATATTCGGGTCTTAGGGATGCTTCCAATCGTAATGGCTATTTCGTAGAGGCAATTCGTCAACAAACAATCGATAATTTTTGATATTGATCAGTATGATGGGTTACATTATACAACTTTAGCAACTTTAAGAACATTCACATCGATACGTCTTTGGTAGATCATCCGATCCAATAAAGCTACTTTTAGGCGTGAATGAATTTTTAACATCTTTACATCCAGTTACCGTATTCTTAATGTGACCGTGTAGCGCGGAATCATCGTCATACATTTGCTGCGGAGTAGCATTCATTTTCTGTCATTCGCTTAACGACTTAGAATCTTTACGTTCTTAGTATTTGATCAAGAGGAAACTGAAATCCCTTGTGTACCTGTGACTGTGAGCTTTTTGTTTCTTTCATTGTAAAAACCTCGTTTCATATCTTCAGTTTATTGCTGAAGCTTCTTCTCAATGAATTTAACGCCACTATTGTCGCTGCTTCTTCTTGTACTTGTGTTTCGAATCGTTAAAGATTGATAGTTTAGTGATGTTAAGTGCATTCCGCAAGACAATAAGAATGGAGATTCCACTGTTTCTCTATATGCTGACCAGCTACCTTAAGTATCCAGTGTTTCAAAATCTGATGTATGAGAAATCCTGCCTTGTTCGATACAGTGAGGTGAGAATTTTTTCGTTTTGGACTTTCGGAATAATGTCAACGAGTTTCAGGAAACCGCATATGCTAGTAATTTGCTCCTAAAGTAAACTCAATCATTTATAGATAGTTGCTCTAGAAATGTGTAGCAAGATTTCCTTGAGTACGGTAATAGTACCCGTCCTCTTCCTGTTTTCAGAGACATTCCTGGACTTTAATTTCTGTAGAACGTTATAATATAATATATGGTGTATAACTAATATTAGTTTGACGGTGTTGAATAATGATTCTTTGAATGATTTGCTGCTTCCTGGTGGCAGAATGAACGTGTGTGTGATAAACTTTTGTGAACAACTAGACTTCATTACCTGACCCTCAGCGCCTGTCACAGAAAGTGTGGAAATTTTCCTCACCTCTAGTCTTAATCCCAGCTTAAGCCTAGGAATAAGGCCGCAAGCCTCCACTTGATACACAATGGTTAGTAAAGGCTTCTCGAGATGCTACTTGAAAGGGAGGAATAAAAAGAACACAACAAATCTCAGTAAAGCACAAAAGAGCGACCACGTTCCAAATATATGGGTAATAACTGAGTTCAATGCCAGTTTGTGCTCTCCAGATCAATACCGTTGATGGGTGATTGCTGATAGCACCTATAGGTTAAAACACTGCTGAGAGAAAGACGAAACGAGGGCCTCGCATGGTGTGGTGATGAACGCATTAGTTCCAGGAAAGGGTAATAGCGGGTTCGATCTCCGCCGTAGACACCTGCGGTCCGGAGCTTTGCAAATATCTCAGCGTCACTGTAGTTATGTCTTAGTAATAATCCTAATTATCATATGAATATCACTGGAATAATGTCCGATTTCATTTTGCATACGGTTCGCAGCTGTTGCAAGTGATATAAGAAAAATTTACAAAACTTTAGTGCCCTGCCTATTTTCGTTAATTCTGTGATCTGTTTACTTTTTATTTTCTGCCTATAACTTTACGGCAGAGTATTAAGCGAAATGCAACCACAATATTGCTGAGATGTTTGCAAAACTCCGGACCGCAGGTGTTTGCGGTGGGGAATGAACGCGTTATTGTCCTTTCCGGGGAGTAACGCGTTCACCACCACACTATGCGGGTCCTTCGTTTCGCCTGTTTCTCAGCTAATTCTATCGATCAGCGTCATCAGCAATCGCCCGTCAGCGGGATTGATCTGTGTTGGATTCTGTCGGTCCTCATCATTGAACTTTTTTGTCATTTAGGATATAAGTAAATGTTCAAATGTAACGGCGTACTACAATGATAAATCTATACAAGCCGATGCGAATCATTTTTATTTCCTATCATCTGTTGTACTAACTCTGCCGTCTTTCTTTTCAACGTTACTATTGGGAGCAGGTGAGCTATGAGTTTGTCTCATACTATATGTTCATTTGGAACATTTCTGCATGTAGATATTTTCGGTCAGTATCGAAAATCAGAAAATTCAACATGTATTCCTTCTTTGATAGGCTTACACGACGTTGATAAATACTTTATTCGGCTAACGTTTCAATGTCTTCGTTTTCATCAGAGTCGATGATCCGAGTCAATGGTTCACAGACTGTGTTCACATTGAGAAGATGAAGAGCTATGGACCATCGACTCGGACCATCGGATCTGACGAAGACGTCGAAACGTTGTATAGATAAAGATTATTTATCAACCTCGTGTAAGTTTATCAGAAAATTCATTTAAGCCACGGATTTATGGAGTGTCAAGGTTCCACTGCTGATACCATTCTTCGGATTGATTTTGTGCACATCGAACTATGTAATGCAGACTGTTTATATGGACGCCTCCATTTACTTGCTGCTAATTAGCGATGCTATTTTCGGAATATGCGGCGGTTATATCGCCATATTAGGTAATACTTTAATTTTTAAATGATATTTTACTCTCTCATCCCAACGGTTTATGCCTCATCGTGGTTGGGTGTACCTGGATGTTGGGCTGCGATTCCCATCAGGAAGCCTAGCTAAGAGTAAACACTCGGTGGCAAATCTCCCTCCGATTCACAAGGGCGGTGTCTGGCTGTGGTGGTACCGACCTAGAGCAGAGTTTGGCCAGGCTGTCCTCCGGACTCCAGGTAACCGTAATAGATAAACCAGCAAATCTCCTGAAATTTTTTCTGGGGCTCTCACAGCCAATGAAGACGCACCATGTTTCCAAGTATTTTACTCTGGATGGATGGAATTAAATAACCTGAATCCAGTTACAAACGGCACCGCAAATATTGTCAATGTTATGCTGTGAAGAATTAGTTTACTATTCAGCAACAGTCATTAGTTATGGCGTGAAAACGACATCGGTTCCTAGACGAAGTGTTCGAATTGCTGGCGTAGAAGGTGCTATAGGTCTAGGTGGCACAGCTGGATACATTCTCTCGGGTACCACTAGAGAGTAAGCTGCTGATTTTAGTATCACACGTAAACAAAGTGCCGATTGTAAGTGTACTTTTTTTAAAAAATGTTCTAACAGGTCCCCGAATGGAGCGGTGGTGAATGCATTAGCCTCCTGAAAAGGGCGATAACATGTTCGATCCTCACCGCAGACACCTGCGGTCCGGAGTTTTCAAAAATCTCGACATCATTGTGGTTATGTTCTAACAGGATCTAAATTTCCAGGATCCTAGGCTACCCATATGTGTTTCTATTAATGCTTATATTGCAAGTGGTTGCTTTTTTCTACATTCTGATATTTGCCAAGGAATGTAAACGAACGGGAATTGATCGTCAAGACAACGGCAATGGTTAGAGAATAGTTACCGTTCTTTCGAAGTGGTATTTCTAGTGAGACTTTCTAGAAGTATTGATTCTAGAACGCACCTCGAAGTTATTTTGGAAGTGTGTTGAGGCGCTTTCCAACTACCGACAACTTCTTACCATCAGCCGACGCTTTCAATTTATACTTGGGTTAAATCTGTTGGCATTTGGAGTCGAGCTGTTCATATTTTCTGGTCCAGTTTCTCTGCAACTTCTGGACTTATGAAAATGAACTGATAACATACAGCTTCAGGTCTAATGGATATTCAATATTCCTATCTCCAGTTCAAGTTGGGCTGGGGAGACCAGCAATACGGATGGTTTAGTGGACTGCAGTTTGCAGTAACAACAATAACTGTTAGTGATTAGTGATTCACTCTTATTCTGAGTACTGTGTATTTTGCCAACTGGCAAACTCTGGCAATCATCGTGAACATTTTACAGATATCAGTTCTATACCCACTTCTGTACCTTCGAGGTTTTACAGATGGTACACTTGGATGCTTTGGTTTGCTCGCAAAAATGTTATCGCTTGTCTTACTCGCTTTCCTTACGAACTCAGCAATGGCCTACTCATTAATAGGTAATCAATTATAAGTAGTTAGTAATTAATTTAAGTAACAAGCAGTATTTCTGTGCCTCCTGTATCACAATCATTTTAAGATATGTTTACTATCATTTAGTTGTCACGTGTTTAAACCGCTTTATCCCTACTGGATTCAGATCGTTCATCTCAAGCATTATTGAGACAACTGAGCAAGGTGAAAATTATTGTGGCTACATGCAGACTTCTAAACTCACAAACTTTGATTTCAGGGAAAATGTTTTCCCTAATCGCCTTGCTGGAAGGTGCAATTGGGCTTCTGGCCTCTGCGTTCTTCAATACCTTGTACCCTAAGACGTTATCATTCTTCCCTGGGTTATTTTACATAGCAAGCTGCCTAGTTCTTGTCGTTCCACTTCTGATTCTCGGGTAAGTCATAGCACCTCCAGATTCTAGCTGAGTTATTTTGACGTGCTACACTGTTGCAGGATTTCCGACAGAGTGGTGAAATCGGAAACAGAGCGATTAGTAGATGAAAGAACAAGCACAGAAAGAGAAGTATCCCCATGATAAATCTACATCTCCGATTATGATTAGCCAAGAGTTATCTTAACACTTTCTTAGTTTATGAAATATAAAATCTATGTTCTATTAAGAACGTGCTTTATTGTCTTTTTAGAACAGACATGGATTAACGTTGTCTAAATCTTGATGTCAATTGTACATACCCATGAACGTGTGAAATTATGGAAATCTTCGCTTATGCGAAAGTGGATGAACACGTTTGCAAAAGATGAATGGACTCTATAAAAATATGATAAAGTGGACAATGATATCTGAAAAGTTTCTACCACAACCACTGGCCAGGGGCTTGTTGCTGCTCAGATTGCTGTTGTTGCTGACTTTGCGGTTGCATTTGCCCGTAAGAAGGTAAGCTCATTGGTCGATTTAGATCAGTTGGCGTACTCATTCCAAATGGGTCAGAATGATTGTGAGGAGACCTTAAATTAAGCAATTAAACAATACAGTGCTGGGTCATTTGGTTTAACAATTTCCTATTCACCACCTGAAATCAAGAACTCAGACATGTTTGCATGGTACCCACAGACCAGTGGAGAAATATGAAAAGTAACAAGGATAAGCAATGAAGAAAAAATGGAAACCTCGGTACGGGAACTGGAGTCACTAGAGATGGAGTGTCGTTCATAGCTATCCTACTCTTCTCAATCAGCGGGGAATCAACTCTTCCCAAGTGGACATTCATTAGTGACATTGATCCAGGTGACATCGGTCCGGCCAATGACGGCGGTGCAGGATTGGTAACGGAGAATGCACGGGGAAGTGGTGAGAAACCGGAAATAGCATTAGATGCTCCTTGACCTACGACTGAAGACGGCAGTTGTTGGGCGTGCTGAGGAGAGTACCGCTGTTCAGTCTAGAAGAATCCCTATATTTATATGTAAGCCGACAACGGAATGTGGGAAATATAGAAAATACCTGGAACGACTGTGATTCTGCCCACTGTGACACCGATTCACTGGGAGGAATTGGCCGGAACATAGCTTCAGGCGGTCCTGTCCTTTCCTGCAGCTATAAAAAGCACTTTTTTTCAGCCCATCATGTTTCATTCTAGTGACATTGCCTGAGAATAACTCAGGATGCTCACATTTTTAACAAATAACATACTTGAGCGGCAAGAGCAGCAAGTTGTTTAGCACGCCTGTAGCGCCGCCTCTGAGACTTATTTGCCGCTGTCCCATTATGGTGCTTAAGAATGTGCTCCTGAAACCAAAGCGTTAAAGTTTTTCACTGGATCCCTCGTACCAGAGTAAAAATGCAGTGTTGTTTTCTTTTTAATGAAAATTCACGACGTACAACCAATCGTAACCTTACACTAGCTACGGCTAGTCATTATGTTTAGCTTTTTACGATAAGTAGACAAATTATTAGAGGAATAACTGCAAGGGAGTTACTCCTATAAGGTGGTTCTTTAAAAACCTTCAGCTTATCGCGGCGACTGGAAGCATAATCACAAGCATCACACTTGAACGGCTTGTCTTCTAGATGAATTCGCTCGTGCCGAACTAAGTGAGACTTCTCGATAAAACCTCTACCACAAATCTAAAATGACATCTTAATTAATTAGTAGTAGCCAAAATATGTTATTGCCAAAGAGAACAAACCTTGCAAATGTGCGCCCGTACAGCCATGTGTGTTCTCAGATGTGCTGCTAACTGACTCTTCTTAGGTGAAGAGTAATCACAATTATCTACAAATTGGAAATGGAAAAGGTTCAAACAGAAGCCATTCCAAAACATGCATTACTTAAATCACAGAGTATCACGATTGTGCATTCAACAACTTTTGAGTAAGTTTTGAAAATTACTTACCTATATGACAATAGAACATATCGCCTGTATGTTGTCTGCGATGTGTTGTCATATGGTCCGTATTAGATGTCGCAAACCCACAATCTTCACATATCAAAGACCTGCAAAACACAAGAAAAACATAGATAGTCTCAGTTTTTCGAACATACTTTATTGATGACGATAAAGTTCGAAGTAGAGACAAATAGGCAGAGGAAATACAGCCTAACCTCGGCTCATCATGTGACGCGAAATGTACTTCCAAAGCCGTATGGGTAGTAAAACCTCGCCCGCATTCCTCACAATGAAGAGGTCTTTCATCCAAACTGCTATGCAATCGTTCGTGTGCCCATAGTTGAGTCCGTGATCTTGCCCGAAAGCCACATTCGAGGCATTTGAAGAAGCGTTCAATTGCTAAAAACGGAATCCCTATTTTGTTAATTTGGGTCAAGTACTACATCATATCTTGATAGAACTTACTGTGAGATAAACGGTGGGCTAAGAGCTCTTGTATTGACTCCTTCACTACCAATGGACACTGATCACATGCATAAGGAGCTTGAGGCTATAAAGAATTACTCGAATGTGAAAAAGGAAGCATGAAAAGCTCTGTACCCAGTGCTCTCGGCAATGTTCGTAGAATGATTTACTCCAAACGGCCTCATAATCACACAGCTGACACATATATAAGGTATTGCGGTTATGTTGCCGAGCTCGATGTTTCTCAAGTTCCTGAAAGCTAGGATTTGAAGGATAATAAGAAATGATTTTTCGAACAGAATCATAAAATTAAACGCTAATGTAATAAACGCATAAAGAAATCCCGAACCTCAGCTGAACTGGTGAGGAATTTGCAAAACTTGCAAGCATGTGCTCCACCGTCAACATGCACATCCTCTCCGTCTTCTACTTCATCAGGATCAATGAGATCTTCGTGTGTGTAGGTGACAGCACCAGCAAGCGATGATGTCGCATAGACTCCATCTACTTCGTCATCGTCCAACATCGGTAGAACTTAAAACATAGATTTTCAATCAGACGCACCGTATACGTATATACTAGTACACACGATGCAACAAAAAACCGACTTTCGTTGTCGATTGTTCTCTTAGGTGGTCGACCTCTCCTTTTCACAACAGCATTGATCGATTTCCGAAAACCTTTATTCTTGCCTAACCTAAATTAGATAAAAGTATGAAAAAGGCCACATTCATACACCTTGAGGATTGCTCGAAAACAAAAACCGACGAAAAAAAACCTCTTTCTGCTAATATCTGCTAAAGGGACAGATCCTAGGTTGATCTTTAAACGCAGACGTGGTTTCTCGACCCCTTCCTCGGTATATGAAGTATTAAGCTGAAAAAATGATATATGTACGAGCCATACCTTGCTGTGAGCACACAAGAACACATATGACTTACAACAGTACTAGTTGTCGGATGACCTTCGACTGGCGGTTCATCTTCCTCCTCGTCTTCCACATGTTCGAAACTTAAAGACTTATTTCACAAACAAGTACACTTACAATGCTAATAAGACCACCTACGACAAATATCTATGACACGCAGCAATAATGCGCAGAGTTAAACACTATTGACACATCAAACATCTATAAAACACGGTTGAAAGAAAAACGGAACGAAGGACCCGCATGGTGTGGTGGTGAACGCGTTAGCCCCAGAAAGGGTAGTGGCGTGTTCGATCTCCATCGCAGACACTTGGGGCACGGAATTTCGTGAATGTCTGAGCATCACTGTGGTTAATGTGCAGATTTGTTCAGCATGACAGCGTTGCTCACAATTTTCAGTGAGTATGAAAACATGTCACGCATGTAGAGTTATGAAAAGTAGATGATTTATGAAACTGTAAAGGTGACGTGAACACAAAGTTTACTTGTCTTGATTTATCATAACAAAGTTAATGAATGCACAAAATGCAAGCAAACCTAGAATCATTTTCATAATCCTCTTCGGTTCCAGCTGTTAGATTCGCACTGGGTCCAAGAAGAGCTGCTGCATCGCCTCCTAACTGTTGCGTCAACGTACGAAACTGCTGCTCATATTTTGGCATAGGAATGGCACTGGCATGCCTAACGGTGTAAAAATGTGCCATAAATTTTGTATTTATATCTTTTGAAAAAGGATGTTAATAAAGAAAATGATGCCTAAAAGCACGTAGTGAAAGCTTTCCTGTGCTAAACTCACATTGCAGCAAGCAATGCATGTCTACAGCTATGGGATTTTGTGAGAAGTGGTGAATAGTCAAGAACGAATTCAAGTGCGTTATCGGATACGTCGGCTATATGACACCGTTCAAGAAGCGGTCGAAAGGAGGATTCTCTAGCTTGAACATCTTCTCCAACCCAGCGAATGATAAGCCTGAAAAACACTGTCTGTGATAGCTATGAAACCACGGGAGCATGTGGTAGCGTGGTCGAGGTGCCCTGCTGTACAGATGGGGTCGATCCTCGCGCCTCTGGCCTACCAAGCCCTTCAATCCTCCGCGGTCGGCGAATCCGTACCAGATTTGTCTGGAGGATAGCAGCACTGGCTCGATACATCGGTAGGCTACCATGAACCATTGTAAAAACCAGATATGCACCCAATCACTTCCAACGACAACTAATGAAATCGAATACACGGCGTATCCGTCCAGTATTGATCAACGCCGAAAGCTTCATCTTTTTTTTAATTTTAAAAAAATCAATATTTTCTGGCAAACCAACTTCAAATAGACATCAGGACTAATCACATCCTGATATTTAGGATCTTCCAGTATCTTTAAGAGTTGTTGCATTGGATATCTCAATATATCGACAGACTCAAGTAAACACCGATTAATATTGACATCGAAATATTCTGATGCGGCCTGAAAATGAATGTTGAAAGTGGATTTAACAATAACTGCAAGTATTTTTAAAGGTAGAAATGAACTACACTACAGCTTATGGTTATTATAAGCTAACTTTTAGCAATGAAGGAAGATTGTATTTCGTAGCCAGCTGACGAACTGACAGAGAATTAGCTGCATCTAAGTATCTATCAAGATACTCAGCACAATAATTCTTCAGTTTAGTTACCTGGAAATTTCAAAAAGTAACTACGATGATTCTGCAATATTTGCAAAACTCCGGACCGCAGGTGTCTACGGTTCTACACAGTGACGTACCACGAAATAAAAAGTGACCAAATTTAGAAAAGTATTGATCGAGTCCGCTAATTAGCGCGGTCATAAATGTACGTACTGACTGACGTACCAAGAAATTGTTCGCCAACCGCAAGAGCTCTGCAACAGTAGTTCGATCAATAACGACACATCCACTATACATATAGTTCAGCAATAATTCAAACGCTTTCGGATGTTGGCAGTTGACGACAACCTAGGAGAAAACGTTAGCAATATGGTGAGTGGAAAGTGTTCATGACCAAAGAGACATTCAGAAGAAATACCTGCTCTTTTGTCACCTTTGTGGACTTAAGGATTGAGTCAAAATACGGACTACATGAGGCTAAGATATTCCTATGAGCGGAAAACTGTCTGTCCTTCACAACTATGCACACGTCACAGAATCGTCCAGTTTCTCGTTGATATCTCATACGTTCGAGAACTGAATTAGAGATCTCATTTGATTTGTTTAACGTATCTAAAAACCTTAATTTTAAAACTGACCCTTATTTACTCTTATTGGTAGTGATCAATACCTTTCTTGGATTGTTACGGTAACACAAGGTTGATAAATAGGCTTATTTGGCCAACGTTTCGAAGTCCTCGTCTTCATCAAAGCCGATGACACATAGTTGTCCACAGAGATTCGTCGGCTCTCATGAAGACGAAAACACTGAAACGTTAGCCAAATAAATCTATTTGTCCACCTCGTGTTAGATTAATCTAAGATGGTACCTAGGAAGTTTCTACCAACATAGCTTGACCAGAGACAAAAGTCTATTGTGAACTGGAAGGAAATGAAAAGAAAGAGAACAACACTCGTGAAGACTCAAACACTTATTTGATGTTGGCAGAACTATGTATTCTTTAATTGATAAGTTAGCAGGAGGCTGACAAGTGATCTCTCTTTTCGGCTAACGTTTCAACGTCTTCGTCTTCAAGCTTATCAAAATAAGAATACATATTTAGTCATGCCGAGGATAGAAGGAAAGTCAGTTCTAAAATGTCAACAAAATGTCGAAAAAATCCAGAAGCTAAAGAAAAGCAAAAAAAGCAACTTCGTATTTCCTTACCGACACTTCCATGCTGATCAGTGAACGACATCGGATTCAGACCAGTACCCTCACAGCTAGCTGCTAGAGCCGCCATCTTCTTCACCTTCTCTCACCCACCCTTGATATCCGTCGCTTGAATCGGAATTTTTGGACTAAAAACAACACACCAGCACAATTCCGAGTTTCCACAGATGTCATGTAAAAATCGATAAAGTACAGGAATAAAGTCCTCACGTCCAATATGAAGATAGACAACGATGTGCAAGCCCGTTGAATATAATGCGCTCAGATGGACGTAACTGCGTACGAACCCCCGACATTCTTTTCGGCGACGGCAAAGTCTACGTCTCGTGCGCGATCCATACCCTCCAATATAAAGACGAGACGAGAGAACCGCATGACTTGGTGGTGAACGCGTTAGTTACGTGTAAGGATAATAACGTGTTCGATCTCCATCGCAAACACCTACGATCCGGAGCTTTGCAAATATCTCAGCATTATTGTGGTGATAGCCCAGTAGAGCCTTCCAATGAAACTGTTTTCACATTATCATGATCATCAGAATCAACAAAGAACATCACTCAGCGAATGAACGTGAGGAGCCTGAGGACGACGAAAAAGCGGCAAAAAAACTTTCGAATGCTTTATATCAAGTAATTTCCAGCACAATTACAACAATCAGAGTAAAATGTAAGCGACGGAGCACACACTCATCTTAGAAGGTAGTAGAACATCGACAACACGTATATTGGGTCTTGGGAAAACTATGGAATTTACGAAGATAGTAGAATTAATCACACGATAGTCACTTGAATGACTTTTCGAACCATCTGATGATGTTGACTGATGCATCAATCTCTGCTTCCACCTCATCAATGCGATGAGACGACGACGGATAGGTGAGCACCCTGCAACCAATTCTTTTCATTAGTTTGTTTACAAAACATAGAAAATTTAGATGTATTATTTATGCTGCTCACCACCACCACCATAAGCGCGTGTAGTGCAGTGGTTAGAGACGCCCTGCAATACACATGGGTTCGATGCCGCGCCCCGGAGTCACCAAGCCCTCAATTCATCCAGGGTCAGCAAACTGATGCCATACTTCTCTGAGAGGGGATAGCAGCATGGGCTCGATATATCGGTAGGCTAACGCAAGTGATTGGTCAGATATGCATTCAATCAGGTCTAATGTTGCTTAATGAAATTGAATGCATGACACATCCCTTAGGGATTGTTCAACGCTAAGAGCTTCATCCTTTAGCTTTTCCATCACCATAGTTTTTATTCGTAAAGGTTCTTCATATCGCGTTGTGAAGGGCCAACAAGACAAGAAGGCAGGCATATTGAAAAACAGCCGAAGTATTCTAAAATCTGGAAACCATTATTTACACATAACACCTGCTACTGTATTTCGTGGTTGGTCTAACCGAATACGAGCAATTTTTCGTCGCCTGCAGACTATCGCGGTTTTCGACTATAAAAATCTCAATAAATAGAGGATCTGAGAAGTTTCGAACATGATGGGGTTGTAGAGGAGACTTTGCTCTATCTTCGTCTTCTTGTTGAGCAAACGCGAGGTGTCATTTTTATTCTTTATTCACGAGTAAGCTGATGTTTCGGCGGATTTCGCCTTCCTCAGAGCCTGGAAAGGTCAAGTTGACAGCAATCTATTCGGCCAAACACCTCCATAACCAAACAAAGAAAACGCCAAACCAAGATTTCAATCACATTAAACGCAGCTTTGCACACTCACCGCTTTCTATGAGGCTTCCACTGAGTATGTCGCGTGAAGACCAACCGCACAGAATTCACATGAAATCAATGCCTTACTTGATCAATGCCAAGGTTAATAGAAAGTTGGTCGTGGGATTTACTTTGCTCTATCGTTTTATGAGTATCAACGATAGGTATGTTACTATTTACTGTGTGTTACGATGGTCCACATACATTGCTGTCAGCATTTGGCAGTTTTTGTAATTCATGCTGATTCTATTTCGGTATTTTTACATCCACGTATTCTATGCAATAATTACGGGTCAATGAACATTTTGGAAAGGTTTTCTGTAAATAGTTGATTGTAGAGAATGGCTTTAGAGGACTCATCGCTTCTACTTCGATCTGCTTTCGATTAGCTATCGAATAAGTGTACATAATACGGCGGGAGAAAAGCTCTGGAACCCACTAAACTCACGGACACTATAGTGTCCACACGGTCGTTTGGTGCAGACCTCTAGGGACACTACAGAGTCCATACGGGGCGTTATGGCTTAACTGTAGTTCTCACTGCTTTGACTATGTTTTAGAAGAAAGATTCACGAGACGATACACTACTGAGCTGGACGCACTAAGGCATCCGCTATGTTTTAAAATATGTATGTAAAAGCGATAAACGAAGACTTTAACTCTAAGAGTGATTCGATTTGCATATGTACGTAGTCGGAAGCGGTGCGCCTCACAACACTAAACAAAGATGACTGAGCTTACACTGTCTCTCGAAACAAAAGTGAATACAAACTAATAGTCTTTGCTAAACAGAAGTTTCTTCTATTTTACCGCTAAGAAACCACGATTTCATGGATCCCAAAAAACCGCTTTTTTCATTTACACTGGCGTTTCAAACAGTGAAGCAATTTGACAAAGGGGATTCCGTCCAGCAGGACACCTACCATGTCCTCCAAGGTGCCAGTGAGCTTTGCCACTAGAGATTGCGCTAAATATTTTTAAAATGCAAGCTTTGTCCTGATTTCTTCTTTTAAATTACGGACAACTTTACGAATAACACTTTTGAAAAATCATGTGTACGCATGTCACCCTACTCAAGGTAACCGAAGAGATCCCTGTTGATGACTATTATCCTCTTGCGCATATCGAAGATCCTAGATGAGGCACAATGTGCAAGCAGGATTAAGACAGGGATTCTAATGCATAGACCACATCCGAACCGTATCATGCCTCATGGAAGTCTTCCGGGAGCACCGCCTGCCCCATGTCTTAACCTTTATCGATTATGAGAAAGCGTTCGACAGCGTCGTAACGAATGCAATCCTATCAGCGCTTGTCAACCAATTAGTGAACTCATCCTATATACGAACACTAGCAGATTATTATTGGAACTGCAGCACCAATACACAGCTTTTTCACTGACTGCTCACCCTAACCAAAGGAAAAGGGGTTCGACAAGGCGACGCAATGTCGCCAATGCTGTTTAGTGCAGAGCTCCACAATGAAGCCACTCGATTGCGACGGGAAAGGAATATGTATTGATGGATAATTCCTATCAAATCTTCGTTTTCCGGAATGACGTCATCTTTTGATGCAGTACCACAGAGGCAGAGACGATGGTCAATGAGCTAAACGAAGTGGAAAAAGAATACTGGACTGCGCATAAGTAGGATTAAGACTCAGTTCATGAAGAAGCCATGTTGCGAAGGTGAACAAATCGAACTGGATGTTTCTCTGATTACAGAAAGCACCTGACACGTGCACCTTGGACGTTCAATAAACATGGAGAACAACATGATAGAGGAATTTTTCAGGAGAACAGCAGGAGCCGCATTTAGGTCACTAAAAGAAGCTACCGACCAACTAACAGACCCAAAACTTCGTGCTCAGTTTTACGATTCAACAGTCCTTCTAGCGCTCAAATATGCAGCAGAGATGTGGGTCTATATCTCAGTCACGTCAAGAATACTGCGCACTACTCACAGAGTGCTTGAACGATGTCTTCTGGAAATTAACGGGCACTCACAACTTCTAGCCGCAATACGCGGCTCCGATCTTCGAAATCCATTTCATCTTCGGGATTGAGGAGAATAGACCTTGATAGCAAAACATAGATAAGCCGATCATGTAATAAGAAAAACGAAAAATGGACGAAAGGAACAATGGAACTCCAAAAAATGGAAGCATCCTCTTGGAAAACCAACTAAACGATGGAAGGACGAGTTCTCTTCAAACTTAAAAAATAAACTCCCAAAAATCAATAAAAAAATAATAAAATAGCAAAAACCAAGATTCCTAACAACGATCTATAGTTTAAATCACGAAACCACTACATACAAAAAATAAAAAATGGTGGCTAACGTCAATCTTCTGCATGTTCAGATGGCAAAGATTTCAGGTTCATGGAATGGGCCTGGCGTACGTCACCATTTTCGAAGCAGACCACCACCATGGATGACGATTGCGCGAGAAAGATAAGAATGGAAAAATTACAGAGGCCAGCATAGCCGGTGAAGACGAGCCACCGGAGCATCCAAGGAAATAAGTAACCCCGCAAAAGTTGCAAAAAAATTTTCCGCATTTGGTGCATAAAAGTAATAATTTGGGACATATTAAAATCGGTAGTAGGTGCAGATATATGTTCAGATATACGAACGTATTCTTTCTAACCAAGCCTCCCAGCTTTCGCGGTTCGCAAATTGACACTAGATTTGTCTGGGAAAAAAAGAGCTTTCTACAATCCAAAAAGCCTGAGATTGCCAGTGCTAAAGATCTTGGAAGGATTTATTAGGACTACCTGGGAATTCTAGAAAGAACCAGCTCAAATAATGCACTCTATTGATAGCACTGAAATATGGATGCGCAGTATAAACCAAATATTACTGGTTTCCGCACAAGATGTTCGATGAATGCAATCTTTGAGTGACACACTTTTTTTGCAGTCATGTGTTAAATAGAAATATTTTCATATATGAAGTATTAATATTGACAAATCTTGAAAGCAACAGCGATAACGTCTAGGAATATAATGTATAGCGAACAAAGGAAGAAATCTTAGTACCGCGAGAGAACGACAACGACGACGACAGAGTGGTTAGTGATGTAATCCATCAGGAAGTAAGGAGGTGGTTCGACCAGACCCCCAATCTCCGTGGGCAAGGCCGTCCTAGTTCGGTTATCTTCAAGACTGCAAGGATACTCGACTCGACCAGCGTCTTACGACACTCATAAAAAACGAGATCCACCAGCAGCAGCCAAAACAACACGTAAAAGTTGGATTACTTTAGTGGATGATGTATTGGAGGAAACGCCTGAAATGTAAGTGCTGGGATTCGCATAGTAGATGTCATGGGAGGTTGTGTACATAAAAGTGGCAATAACATAATATTTACCAATACACGATTAATCATGTGTAATCGGAGTCCACTACTTAAGATGGTAAATAAACAAAATATTTCGAGCATCCACTCACTTGCAAGGTATCCCTCGAGCCAAAAGATTTCGAAGAAAACCGAGATAATGTGGAGGAACACGCAAATCCTTCTCGCCGATTAGCAATAAATATGGTGTGATTGCCTAAAGTATATACATATAGTATCACTGGAACAAAAAAAAAAGTTCTGTACAACTTCCTGTACTCGACAACTACGCAAGTGTTCAAGAAAGAGCTAACATTCAAGTTACAAAATAAACCTTTTCTACGTGAGCAATTGGTGAGCTCTTAAACATCATTTTCCGTTGCTTCTCGTCCAGTGTCTTGGTCCAGTCTCCTACGTTACCTGTCCCTTCGAATAACGTCCTTAAAAATTTTTTCCAATACATGTCAGAAAGTTTCCGTTCATAAATACGGATTCACCAAAAATGGGTCTCTTTTATCTTACTAGTGCATTAAAGCAACATCTTTCGGATCAAGAATATGAAGCAAAAAGCATCATGTCAAAGCAAACTGCTCTAAAAAGTTATTGAAAGGAAAGGTGCAATTGTGGTTAACCGCGAAGAAACCAAATCGGAGAACGAGATCTGGTGCAAGGGAAATGAATTCCAGTAGAAGAATGTTTGGTTACAGAGAAAACAATTTCTGTATGCCTAGGACATCCAACATACAAATGAAACGAACTAAAAAGGCACAACGTAATAGGATGTGCAGAAAATAAATGCTACTCAATCCTGACGAGTGATTGTGGATAGCACCTATAGATTAAAACACGGCTAAGAGAAAGATGGAATGAACGATCTTCATAATGTGGTGGTGAACATGTTAGCCCCAGGAAAGGTTTATAGTGGGTTCGATCCTCACCGCAGACGCCTGCGGTCGGCATTGTAAATATCTCAGCGTTGTTGCCGTGTAATCCTTTATACAAATTATGTCTTATGCTTATGTCCTACAATTATGGAACGACTAATGGCACAAAACATAGTTTTATAATTCTGTCTTGCATGATTTATTTTCAAGTCACTTTCTTTCCAATTTAGGCTATTAGAACAGAAGTAAAAAAGTTAAGACAAAGCACTTTTTAAGTGGATTCAGAACTAAACGCGATGTCGCAGAAACTTTCCGCAATTCCAATGTTGCATTTGGCCTTGGAACCATCAATAACTACAGAATACAACGTTGTTTTCGAAGTTTTCATGGTGGGAATGAGGGACGTGAAAACGAGATGGTCCGGGATGACCATCTATCATCAACGACAGCCATTTAAAGGCTATGTGGTGTTCCACTGCATTCGAGTTAACTCGATGTGGCTATGAAGACTCACAGATCTCAAACAATAACATCTGTTTCCCATTCAACTTTTTTATCCTCTCCCCCTTTTTAAAACTTTTTTCTCCTCTATCCCCCTCTCTCCCTCCCTCTCTGTTTACCTCTCTCTCTCTCTCCCTGAGCATTCATTCACGTCCATTCAAGCAGATAACGAATTGTTATGCATTCATCACAAAGCTTGGAATACACTCAAGTAAACAACTGTGCTCAAGTGCTGTGGGCACTCACTTAAAACTGTTGCAGATATGAGGAAAGTGATGACGGAGAAACGTTGGGGGTAACAAAACCTTTTATGCAGCTATGAAACTAATTAACGAGATGTCTTGGCAATTGAATATCAATTCTCCGAAGACTTATTTGCAGATAAAATCATAGCACTCAGAAGATTCCTGAGCTTCATAAGACTACTATTTGCCGGTCATCGGATAAACTTATACCTCGCTAGCGAGGTGACTAGATTCCAATGGTCTATTTCGAATAATCTAGTTTTCCACAAGCACAAATTTTGATTGGAAAGCGTAGATTAAAAACAGTAGTCGTTTTCCGGAAAACTTGCATAGAAACCTGTTAATCGTTTTCAGTTGACAAAAAGAAAACTCCTATACTTAGAAGGGAGACACGTTATTTAAATCCGTGACGCGTTTATTTGGACATCATGACCAAGGCCGTAACTATACATACCCTTCACAAAACTACTTCGAAAATAAAACATATACAAAATCATTGGGTACTTTGCAACCAGAACAGTACACTGAGTACGTCTTCTATGTTTAGCCAAAATGTAGATGCGTTATGCACAATGTTATACTCGGAAATGATATTCTCCCAATGTTCCAAATTTAGAACGTTCCCAACTACGTTCATAGATCACGGCTAGGAAGAAAAGAAACACAATGTAGTTCTCACGATAATGAATGGCCGCTATACTCAGAAAAAATATGTTGCGAATGTAACCATTTTTTATTTTCGCTTATTCTTTTTTCATGGCAGAGTGTGATGTGAAATGCAATGACACTGAAATATTTGAAAAATTCCGAACCGCGGGTCTGCGGCGGTGATCGAATCTCGTTATTAGTCTTTCCTAGAAATGAATGTGAACAACCGTCTTTAAACTAAAGGAGGATGACATGGTTCGATCTCCGTCGCAGACACCAGCGGTCCGGAGTATTACAAATATCTCAGCATGGTCATAATTATTTTGCAAGTATTTTGTTCATGTTTTGTAAAATGAGCACGAGTTAAGAACTAAATATGAATAACTATCTTTAAACTACCATTCTGGGATGTCAGTTATTTCGTACATAGCAAGCATGTTGATTACGGGATTGTGGGCAACGCATGATTTGTAAAATCCCTAAAATCAAATTCGTTGGTGAAGTGAGTACTTACGACATCTGTTGTTAAAAAATGAGAAAATAGATGAAGAAAAATGGAACCACCGCATGGTTAGGCGGTTCATGGATATCAATAAAAATGATAAACTCGAACGTAAAGAACTTTCTAATCGTTTGCCCCTTATGTTTCAAATATGGAATTCCCTCACTAAGTTTAGGCTTAGGATTAGGAACATCACTGACCGGATATTGTCCAATGAGGTGCGAAACTAAAAAACCACCATGAGATGCTCCGTACAGAACAACACGACGTCGATCCAACCGAGGTTCAGCATCCAGAATTTTCATTACTGCATGCTGGAACACATCATACATCGCTTAACTTTAAAATAAAAGTAGAAAAGTCGATGATCGTTAGAGTTTCCTCACTCATACTTACATGCACATCTTTGACATCCAGATCACCACATCTACCAGGAAGTGAACGAATGAATTTCTCACCGAAACCAACCTAAAATAAAGCTAATTTTGAAGGAAAAAGGAATAACTAGCAATTGCTGTTTTAACTAATGACATACGGAGCCATGGTAGTTGACCGCTAGTATAGCATATCCGGAGTTTATCAACGATGATACGGTTCGAGATGGCCAACTAAAACATAATTTTCACCAAGTGAAAAGTTTCAGAAAGATTCTAAGACATACCCGGCCACAGAGACTCCATGTGGACCACCATGTGGAACAACAACCAACGGTATTGATTCGCTTTCATTAGGTAACATAAACACCCCTTCATATGGCGTATCTCCTGCAGTCAATTACTTTTAACACCGAAATTTATCAAAGCAAGATGCGTTTTTCAGAAAAAAGAACGAGATTGAATTGGAACGAAAGGGTTTTTGAACTAGAAAGTGTCATAATGAATGTCACCTCCACGCTGGAAGCCAACGAGTTGCCATGAATAGTTGAGAAGATGCTTACGTTTCTCAATTATTGAACAGTTATCAAGACGAGTCCATACCACATGAAAATGAAGTTACTGAATTATACGGACATTACAATCACAACGATGCTGAGATATTTGCAAAACTCCGAACCACAATTGTCTGCGGTAGGAAACGAACGCGTTGTTACCCTTACTGGGGGCCAACCCGTTCACCACCACACCATGCGCGTCTTTCGGTTCACCTTTCTCTCAGTTTCTTTTCTATCTACCAGTGCTATCAGCAATCACCCATGAATTTTTAGAGGGATATTTTCGTATTACGCATTTGAAGACGAAATCTAAACCGAAAAACTTCCTCTTACCGTAATCTCCTGTCCTATGGAAGGAATCGTCCCCAAAAGTAATGCGGGAGGTCGATTGGGAGCAGATACTACAGCGAGAATTTTGTCGTCAGCAACATCAAGCACTTTCCATGAACCATGGCATTGTCCGTGATTGGTTAACTTGTCTATTTTACCATTGGAAACATCGATGGCTAAGAGTTCCTGAAGAGTTTTTTCAACGCATCCTTGATTAGAAGCACCAAATCTCCTTTAAAACCATTTTGCTTCTCCAAGCGGTTCCCAGGATCAAACGGCCATTCGAAGCCCAACATCGTTGAACGATTTGCAAAAATGATAGACCAGGAAATTGACAAGGACGTTCTACTTCTTGCACAATTGGAACTATGACGGATGGCGGAGATCCGTCGTATGGCCATGGCGCCTAGAAATCACACATATGTCCATGACATTTGTCATTATTTCCAACCTCAAAAGCCATTGACCACTTCAAGAGGGATAAATTGCATCTATTTGCATTCTTTTCTCTTTCAAATTCATGCACTGAGTTAAATATAACATCGCAATGAAAAGCCGCATACCTTAACGCATTCCACCACAGATTGGTGAGGACCATCTGCTGCTCGTTGGAAATATACCAGCGTTCTTCCATCAGGAGAGAACGATGGATACTCAACAGCAACATTTTCTGTTCCAATGAGATGGAGTTCTGCAGAACTCAAATTGTAGTAGTACAATGCACCTCTAAAGAAGCACATAACGTCGTTTTCGAAAACATATTTGGATAGAATAAAGAGCACGATAAATAAGAAATTAAAGGACAAAGCTCTCAACTTCGATCAATCCATGTTGGATGCGCGAAACATTCGACTTTATTAAGCATCTTTAAAGCTGATTGGATGAATATTTGGCCTTTACAACGATTCCCGCTGGCCTACCGATGTATCGAGCCAGTGCTGCTATCCTCCCAGACAACTCTAGCGCCAATTTACACACCTCGAAGGAACGGAAGGCTTGCTGAGCATGGGGTGCTAGGATCGACCTCATATCTATTGCAGAGCGCCTCCGACCACTGCTGCGCTACACGCGCCTCTACGAGTATGATATTAACAATAAGTACGTACGGTCTGTTGTTGCAGGCTGTTCTCCCCAATCTGAACGGCAAATCATGCAGACCAAAGAAAACAATTCCAGCATCATCTGGAGCCCATAGTGACTAAAAGTACGGTTTTTTACCTTACGATAGACGGAGGAAATTAGACAGAGAAAGGAAAACCTACAAATGAAGGAGACATTCCACTCGGAATTTGGTCGATAACAGTTACTGTTCCAGATGAAATGTCCACAATACAGAGCACTGGTTGTCTAACGTCAGGGCAAGACTCACCCCAAGATTGTCGAAGTTCGTATTTTTTTCCCTGCAATCTACTAAAATATTTCACAAATCTCCCTATAAAGATGCTGAGATATTTGCGAAACTCCGGACCGCAGCTGTCTGCTGTGAAGATCGAACACGCTATTACCCTTTCTAATGACTAACGCGTTCACAACCACACCATGCGGTCCCTTCGTTTCGCGTGTCTCTCAGGTAGTTTCCTATCTCCCTAGATTTCGTTTGCATTGACGTTGAATAAAGAAAACACGTAAACAGCACTACTGCATTCTTATAACTAACCACTTTGCTCTCAATAATCTTCTCGTCATTGTCCCATTCAAGATCGGCGTCAAAATACTGCGCTGCCTTCGTAAATCGCTCTGCACAATACAGTACGTGCCCTTCACCATGAGAAAACGCCAATGTGGCAAAAGGAGCTGGAACAAAGGGTATCACTTTACTGAAAACCAAAGTTATCTGCCTCAGCGCAAATATCGGCAGTCATTCTACTAACCGAAGCAAACTTTCAATGGAATGCTCAAATGCGAATAAATCCGCTGAAATCCACATAAAGGCAACACAACTAATTAAACACTAAACCATATATGCTAAATTGTTAAGAACTGTACGAAGGAAACAGAGCTGAGAGAAATGCGAAACCAAGAACCCGCATGGTGTGGTGGTGAACAAGTTAGCTCCCGAAAAGGGTAATGTCGAGTTCGATCTCCACCACAGACACCTGTGGTACCGAGTCTTACAAATTTCTCAGCGTCATTGTGGTTCTACGAAGGTGGTTTGGAAAATTAAAAGCATTGTCATGAATGAATCGACAATCATACAGAATTCAAACTTCTGCAAAAAATCTTACAAAATAGCACTCACAAGTTTTTGGACCAGAAAGATTGGAATAGGGGAGAAGAAAGTTATGAAGGTTGTTTTCCTTGCGTATTTAAAAAAGTAACAGAAGTAACTCACCAGATCCTTCGCCGTAAACAATGCCATGTTTTTTCTGTCCACTTAAATCCGAGAACAAAACTTCTATGTTTTCGTTTTGATCGAAAACCTAAGATAGTTCTTAGACCCTACTGTAGTAATCAGAATGACTTAATTTTTGTTTATTGCTTACTCCTTTTTCATATCAGGTTACAATATGAAATACAACCACAACGAGGACGAGATATGAACAAAGACTCGAAAATTGAGGTGGGCTCCAAACCGGCGATAACACTTGGCGGGCGGACCACGTGCTATCCAAAACACCAATCGAGGCCTTTGCTTTGTCTTTCTCTCAACCAGTTTTTTACTCAATCGATACTACCAACAATCACCTCTCAATGAGAATTATTGAGGAGGACAAGTCGGAAATGAACCCACTTAAGGTGAAGCTGAAGATGCAGCATAAATCAAAACATCGTCAGTTTTACTCATTGACTACTCCTTTTTCGCCGATAATGGTAATCGCAGGTGTGTAGTCCATCTGAGATTCAGAGTTCCGTTCAAAGGTTAACATCCTTGCGGTTGTATTTTCTTATGATAGTAATGACATGCTTTTGTGATTACGATGGAAAAAGGGACAAAATCAATATGACCACCTTCAGATACTGCTTCTTGTCATTACCATCGACAACAGTGATAAGCTGAGCCACCATAGAATTTGAAAGCGAAAATGTGACCGATTGAGATCTAGGAATCGATTCATCGTAGTTGGAGATAAATCAGCGATTTTTTTGCAATTTCTGGATAACCCACTCAAAAATCGTTAACGGCATTGATGTATTAGAGATCACGCGCAGTTCTCCTGTATCAGCTAAAACTTCAATGAGAGATGAACGCTGAGTCCTTGTGGTTTTCTTCATTGGCGGCGCTGGGTTATCCCACACGGAGGAAACCTGTAAGGGAACGAAATCAGTTCTACAATACGAGCAGGAACCCTCACAATGCGAACCTGTATTAATTTTCCACAGCATTGGATCCGACCATATGACGGAATTGGAATCTGGGCCAGATCTCCATAGACATCCTTCAAATTCTCCAAAGCACAGACGTCAAGCTCAGCAGCTATAGTGGAGTTCATTCTATCTTTCCAGCGAATTCCGATCGTTCAAAGGCAAGTAATCCGCTGCAGTGTCAGTATCTCAATTTTCCTAAAAGTGAACAAGTACTTGATCAATACGCAAGAAGATAAAGGTCTAAACGCCCAAAACCTCACATGCCATTTCCCATCCCTCTTAGATATGTACCTACTAAGCAATTATCATTTACAGTATTATGAGACCTCCCCACGGTTTACCACCTCACAGTGGCTGGGAGCTGTTCTTGGGTATCGGATTGCGATACACAGAGGAGGGATTCGTCCCCGCAAAAGAGTCTCGCAGGTTCTGAAGGAGTCCGACATTTCCATCAGGAAGCCTAGCTAAAAGTGAACCAATACCCAGATCCACCACCGTTCTGGTATCAAAGTCGCGTGGTGGCAAATCTCCTTTTGATTCACAAGGGCTACGACTGCCTGTGGTGGAGAAGACCTGCGGTAGACTTTGTCTAGGCTGACCTCGGGACTCAGAGGAACCACGATGGCTACGATAGCAAAACTCCGAAAAGGTGGAAATTATCCTGCGGCCCGCAGAACCAGTGAAGACGGGCCATCCATGTATCCAAGTTTCCAGTATCATGAGACATGTGCAGTGAGCTGTATCAGTTAACAATGCAAGGAGTCCTTTCGGAAGAATGATCCGGACATTATCAGGAAAACAACATCAATCCTTCCTATTGAAGCCCACAATGGAGGTTAAACATTACACTATGGTACTAGTAGATGCACAAAAAGTTAGAATCAAGTGGCCTTAGACAAAAATGAAATCACAGCCTCCCAAAGGCAGCTTTTTCTGGACATGCTCATAATAAACTCGCATTTAAGCCTATAATTTTGACCAACTTACGACAATAGCTTTTTTTTCGATAAATTTGGATTTGCAGTTAATTCTTCTGCGGTGTAGACTTCCTTTGAACAACCTTCCGTATCAAATCCACAGGTCTTGCTTCCCACATAACTTGTACAACGCGCTGTTCAAAATTCTCTAGGAATTGCCCCTTCTTATGAGTCTCATGAAGAACTCTTGCTCAATTGACAGGAACTTTGACCAACTAGTAAAAAAAGTAGGGGTCTTCGCTAATGTATTAAACAATACACTGGTACCACTAAGTTCAAGTAGATGTATCAACAAGGGACAAACATCTCAGCTAGCAATTCCAATAAGCAATGTATTTTAAAACCTTCAATACTCTTCCAAATCTACAACAATAAAGAAAAACAACGAAACAACTGCTAACAACATCATGTGCTAAATTTCCGGCAGATGAAGGAAGTATGTAAATGAGAACCTTTAGTGATCATCGACAACATATGCATGTTTAGAGGTGGGGAGAACGCATTTAGTAAACAGAACTCACGCTAAGTAATCGAACACTAAGGTAAGAATGCTAACAACGCTCCCATATAACACAGAAGCGATACGATTAACAACCAGAATTCGTTTAACGACAAACGATCAATTTAGCTACTCTGAAAATCACAGTTCCTCAACCAGCTTTCTAGCCTTACGTACACCGTCATCATCATAACCTGATCCACCATCTTCTCGAAAGCCCTCAGGCAGCGCTTCTACATCTTGCGGGATTTCCATCTCTCCACTCATGTCCGATTGCTTTGCACGAAAGAGAGTTAGATCGAACTCTACGCGTGACTCTGCTTCCTTAAACATTGATTCACAAACTAAGAAATACAGAAACAAAAGCCAAGAGTCAAGGTGGACACATTCAGAAATCTGACATCGTCGCTATAGATTCCGTCACTTGTATCCTCCTCCTCACTGCAGCTATCGGTTGCCACTTTTTGCACGACAACATCTATTCTACTCCTGGATCCCTCCGTCAATGACTGGTTTGCAGCTGCTATTTTTGGAATGAAGGAGCAGACCCTGAAATAATATAAAAGACAACTAGTAGTGATTAATGATACACTCGATACTTGAACGGCCCGTCCTCACTGGTTGTGCGGGCTCCAGCACAATCACCGTTGTTCAGAGATCTGCTGGTTAAGCCATTGTGGCTCCCTGGAATCCCGACGTCGGCCTGGCTAAAGTCAACCCAAGGTCTTCACCATTATAGGCAGTCGCAGCCTTTGTCGATCGGAGGGAGATTTGCCACCATGCGACTTTGATACTAGGGCGGTGGTGAATTCTGATACTGGTTTGAATGAATGACATAACCACCATTTTTGCAAACTGAACGTAAGCCACCTAGTATAGATAAATAAAATAACCTTACGAGTTTTGTGAAAATTTAGGCTCATCATGAGAATTGTAAACGAGACAATTAAACAAACGAAACAGTTTTAAAACACATAATACTAGAATGGATGGCCCATCTTCACTGGGTGTGCGAGTCCCCGAATAATTTCCACGTTTTTTTGAGTTTTGCTGGTTTAACCACTGTGGTTCCCTAGAGTCCCAAGGTCAACCTAGCGAAAGTTTGCCCCAGCATGCCACCAACACGGGCAGTCGCCGCCTTTGTGGACCAGAGAGAGCGGTGACGGATCCTGGTATTGAGTCACTCTTAGCTGAGATTCCTGACGAAAACGCTAGACTCCTTCTCAGCTTTGGAGGCCCCACTGGGGGATGGATCCCCACGCTGTACATCACAGCCCAACACCCATGAGCCGGTGAACAGCTGTGACGAGCAAACAAAAATATTGAACAGCTAAATGACTCTTGACAGACAAACGCTATCATTTGTAAGAAAAGCCGTACATGATTAACTAAAACAGAGACTTCTACGTTGTTGCTTTCCAAATAATCACTGACATAGGAAAAGATTGAAGAGGAGAAAAAAGTGGGAAAGGAAATCAATGTCCACCTTCTAAAGAATCTTGATAGAGTTCCGCTCATTGAATTCTCATCGATTAAGTAAATAGATGAGATAAATAGTATAATGCTAAGTTATGCAGCGGCTTTAGCCCAACCCAATACTCCTGAACAAGAACAACAGGTCCTAGGTCAGATCCTTCTATTGTTTCTTTGGCAATGACACAACTCTACCCAGTATAACACCTTAGCTGCTTCAATCTCAAATCGTACTCTCATTAAATGATCAACGACTAACCTGTTAGTGATTTTAGATGCACTAACAGACTCTATTTGTGGCTTTTGTGTCCCAGAATTAAGAAGAAACACGGAATCTAAATAAATAACAACACTCATATTCCAAAAGGCAAAGTTCATCACTAGTCACACTGTTGCAAAAGGCTCACCAGTATCCCTCTTTGAAATTTTCGTCAGTGTAACTGTGTCATGCGTCGGTCGCTTTGTCATTTATCTAGTGGAATGAAATTTGAAAACACAATAAAATCAAAAGAAAAATGAAAGAAGCAGAAACTAGCTGAGAGAGAGAGAGAGAAGCGAAATGAAGGACCAACATAGTGTGGTGGTCAACGCGTTAGTCTCCGGAAAGGGTACTAGAGCGTTCGTCCTCACCACAGACACCTGCGGTCCAGAGTTTTGCAAATATCTCAGCGTCATTGTGGTTGAAAGAAACAGAGTTCAAATACTACATGGAGAGTGTTCCTAATAGATTTCAATACTACACCAATCAATAAAACTTTATGTTACGAGTAGCAATCCACAAACCATTGGTAAGAGACAGTCTATGATCAGAGTCTATTAAGATGGTGAAGTGTTGTAACAATGAGCCTCAATATCTTCAACTGAGTGATCACTTAGTGGATAAAAAGAGCACAGCATATGTACTAGCAAGCAACTTACAAAAACAGAAAGATAACCGATTACAATTATTATGTTGCTTAGAAAAGCAAGCCGGAATAAACTCTTCACCCGGAGAACCCTCTTATTCTTCAGATAAGATATTTCCAGTTTTTAGAGAAGATAGTAGCAACTTAGTTAGTCGTGAGAGGAACAGCAGCGTCAATATACTTTTGAGCTAAGCTCGGTCCATCAATGGGTTCATCAAAATCTAGATGAAGCACCACAGCAGGAGCCAATCCTAACTCTGCTAAGCTCTTTGTTAGATCCGCTATAGGTTCGGAACCTCTTCCAGGATCACAAAGAGAAAACAAAGATGCAGCATTCGAAAGGTGCTCTGCAACAAACTCTTGCACAGATGAAAACGGCTCATAACAACCAAAGGTGCCCTGAAATGTAATAAACGAAATATTCGCTTGTGTACTAGATATGCACCGTGCTAAGGAGGTACACATACTTGAAGAACGTATCTGTCAGGTAGGCGAATACGTACTAAAGTGTATTTATAGGAATACTGACGCTGTTTCGCGTCTTTTTCCCTCATCTCCCGAGTACGCAAGGTAAGCATCTGGAAGTTATTAAATACAATTACCAAGAAATTAGCACTGGAATTTGCTTCGTTGTAATATTGAGATCTTGAAGAACGATGATGATCTAACTGTAAATATTTGAAAGCGACAACGCACAGGACAAGCGCTCTAAAGCTCTCAGCGATGATCCATTCCTGAAGGATCCGCCATGCATTCGGCTTCATTAGGCACCGTTGGAGGTGACCGAATGCGTATCTCTCCTTTACAATGACTCGTGGTGGTCAACCGATGCATCGAGTCATTGGTGCTATCCTCCCAGACAAGTTTGGTACCAATTTCGGAGGATGGAAGGTTTGGTGAGTCTGTAGCGTGGAGAGCGCTCCCGTGTATATTACAGGGCGCTTCCGATCGCTGCGCTACACGCGCTCAACACAGCATACAAAGACAAATGTTTGTAAACAAAATGCAATGGTTTTCCAACGTCAACATGATGTCAGAACATGCTTGCTCGCCAATTTTTTTTTTGTAAAAAACTAACTTTGTCGACATCATCTGTCCTCACTTGTTGTTCACGACGAATATCATCAACAGTCAAGTCGAAGAAATCGTTAGGCAATTTAGGTGTGTAAATACGCTCATTCTCACGAAGCAAATAAATCTGTAAACTACAGAAATAAGTAAGAAATGCTAAATCAAGATGTTACTATTATTCCTACAAAAGTCACTTATAAAAATGTTAGGTGCACTTATTCGGCTCACTGTAAAACATATGCAGTAATATAAACAACAACTAACCACTGTTTGACGGGACACCTTGATAGGCACACTTTGACCGTCTCGAAGCAGAGAAAGCGCAGCAACAAGGCGACCAGTATTGTTGACCTTTTCCTCAGAAATAACCAAGAAAGGCTCCGGCGGATCGCCGTGCTTTAATGGTTCTAACCTTTCCTCGAAACCAACAGACTTTAGAAACTCAGGCCCGCCCTTCACACTGGCAACACGCTCCTATATTAACAAGAGGATCATTAGACCTAACTAGGTCATAGCGACGGACAGTAACTACCTGATATGCTTTATTAGACAATCGTATTCTCCTGTACTTAGGCTCGTTAGGATACTCAATTATATTTTGGAGGTATTTTCCGATAGTTTCAATGGCAACCTAAAAGAAATGAGGTTATTCGACATCAAGCTAAGTGGCACTTTTGGAAATTCGGCCAAACATTTAACCTCTTTCGGTTGTTTCTTATTCAATGAATAGAGGAGAAGCACGGCGGGAACTACAGTGTCTTCATCAACACATAACAACTGCGAGGTAAGAAACTCCTCAATTGCTTGCATCAGCTGGAACGAGGTCATAAAGTTCTTTTGGAAGCAAGAAAATTTAAAATAGAATTTTTGACCTCCATTTCATAGTAGTAGCCAAATGTACACGAAAAACGCACCTCAGCTTTCGTCAATGCCTCGTCTTCCCCGAGTAATTCACAAGTGAAATACACGCCTTTAATAACATCCGCATGTTCGAATTCCCGAATTTCAGGACCAGCTTTGCTGAAAAAAAAGGGAATAAAACTGCATCGAAGAATACAAGTCATTCCACAATGTCGTTTTCAAGAAAAACGTAACCAACTCGCTGCGATAAATGCGTTTCTGTTCTTCGAAAAAGTCCGAATAAGAAAAAAACACCAACTTAACGACCACTCGACAAACTTCTCGCCTTGTAGATTAATGTTTAATAGAAGAATAATTATCGCATTGTTCAACATCTAGTCTAGCTCTTTGAAAGCCATCACCTTTTCTCCTCAAAACTGAGCTCCTGAAGAGCATTACAAGCATCTTTTCGACGCCTCTCCTCCTCCAACTCCCGCTGTGCCTAGAGTGGTTACTAGGGATGTCACATCGGCAATAAGTAGAGGCTACTATTTCCTTCCATAAAAGAGAAGTTAACATATACAAGAACGATATGACTTTACAATCATTTGAATCTTTTTTTGACTGCCGCTAATCTGTGGTTCGGCTTTGTAAAGGCGTTTCAAAGCTGCCTGCGCAGCGACATCAGATGCAGCAATGCGATCGATTGCTCCACCCTAAATTATAATTGATACCAACCATGAGAATGCGATAAAACAATACTACTGAATCATAATCCAAGAACTAAAGGAAAATCTAAACCATTCACTTGACTAGCGCCCGTCACTATACTAGGAGCAGTACCGTCACTTGAGTCAAGTTTTCGCCCTGGTCCGGTCCGTTTAAAATGCTTATCGACCTTCTTTTTCTTCAAAAAGTTCTTGAATGCATCCATTTCTTATTCGATTTCTAAAACAAACGAAGTAACAGCTGATGCAACGGTATTCGTTAAGGTGATCAGGATGTGCTAAACGACTCATGGTCCGAAAGTGAACAGTTGGCAAGTCAAGTAAACACCTTTGTCTTTCATTTTTATTCTGATTCTACCCTCTTATGTTGCATTTTCTGCTCCATGTCGTTTATTAGTAGACCTCATAAAATCTCAGCCATGCCATAATTTGTTGTAAATCCTTTTTGATAACCCATTATAACCTCGTTTAGAGTAGGCATACACGTCATTTCTTCTCGTTCATCAAGATAAAAACACAAAAGTGCATAGATCTACGAGGATCATCAGAGTGAAAAGACATAGACATAATCAGCTGCTGCGCAAGATGAAAAGAAGACTAAAAACAAGCAGTGAGAGGCGAAGAGAGCTCTTAAGAGGGTGAACACGGTCTCTCTAATAGAATTGAATTCGAATGACTTTTCCTTTGCTAATAAAGAATACGAAAAATTCTTCTGCAAGCTATATACTAAAAACTACAGTTATCATTAACGATTAGCTTGCCTGTCACTAGGTGGATAAATATGAGCAGAAGGACGAAATGATAGACTTTTTATAAAAGACCTTTCCATGGCACAAACTAAAACTGGCAGAAAAAAACTCACTTGTTTCTTTTTCTTGCCTTCCCTTTTCGCCCCTTCTATACACAGGCTTCTGTTGCTCTCTGATGGTGAAGTTGATGATCACAGGTGAGTAGTATTTCCAAGCAATGGCAATACAGACAGAGAAGAAACCGAGGAGGAACAGAAGGAGGAGACCAACACCGACCTGAAGGATCAATTTCTGTGATTATGCTAAACCGAACATCGATGGACATCTGTAAAAGTCGATTAAATTCACCAATTAGCGACATTGGTACCGACACCAGGGCGATGACCGATCCTGGTATTGGTTTATTCTTAGCTGGGCTTTCTGCTGGAAACGTCGGACCAACAACCAAATAAGCAATTTGTGATATCTAGTGGTACTTGGATAGCCCGTCCTCACTGGTTGTGGGAGCCGTAGAATAATTTCCACCTTTTTGGAGTTTTCCTGACTTAGCCATCGTGGTTCCCTGGAGTCCCGACGTCAGCAGCCATGCCAAAGATCGCCCCAAGTCCTCACCACCATTGGCAGTCGATGTCCTTGTGGATCAGAGGATTTGCTACCATTCGATTAGTTTAGCACCAGGTCGGTGGTGGATCCTGCTCTTGGTATATTCCGAGCTCAACTTCCTGATGGAAATGCCGTTCTCATTCTAAGCTTGGGGGACCTTGCCAGTGGATGAATCCCTCCGCTGTACATCCCAGCCCAACATCCAGGAACACCTTCCAGTCACGACAAGGCGATAAACCGCTGGGAGCGATATTTAGTAGTGATAAAAACAAAACAATATTAGTCATGAAAATTGTACTCATCTGAATCCTGTCGATATCGTAACGTTTAGCAGTGCTGGTAATAAAGCAACCAAGATGAAGAAGTACACTAGAACAAGGGTTTTCGTTTCCTGTTAAAGAGTCCTGAACAACAGTCTCTTGAATAGCTCCAATATCGTCCGATTCTGTTTGCAGGACAGTAGTCGATGGGTTTTGGTAGTCGCCCATCAACTTCTCCACATTCACTACAAGCAAAGTAAGAAGATTCTAAGAAAACAAATTAACCTCTACTATAAAAATCTGGAAATTCTGATAAAACAAATAGGCTGCATAAGACGAAAAACACCAGAAACATATAAGGTCATAACTGTAGCCGGTCCAAGCATTTAGTTGAAAAAAACAATTCTTCCAGGCTCTGAAGAAGGCGATTCTGCCGAAAAACGTCAGCTACGGTTGTGTTGTATGTGTGTTATTGTATGGAAGTAAACGTATACTGTTCAAAAACCTCATGATTACTGAGAAAGAAAGCAACAAAAAAGACAACTCCAAAAACAAATAGTGCCGTCCATTTAGTACTGCTAACCGAATGTATAAATGGAAATTTGGATCTGAACAACGACCAAACAATGAACGCAAGCGGTACGTGCCGTGCATTTAGCGCACGAATCTGAGCAATCTCTGTTTGGTGGGAAAACTCGTACAGCAATGGCAGGTGGCGTGGGTGCAAATCGATAGGACGTAGAAAAAAAGGTGGCAGAGGATTTATCTAGGGTAGATAAAACGTACTACTCTTAGTCCTATTAATTGTAAGGTGTATCTAGCGTGCAATAGTAACTTCCCCCTTTAGTCCTAACACCTACCAGAGCAATATCCTGCGCTTCAATTACTGGATGAATACTGAGAAAACACTTTTCCAACTAAGCATCTGTTCATTGTTTTCGGTCAAGAAGCACCTACGGGTAGTTTGTTAGGTTTCTCCATAGGGCTTGTGCATACTCGAGGCTATATTTTCAAAAATTCTGCTCGAGTAGGTGTAGAGAGCACATCCGATGCGAACAAAAGTCGCTTCCACGACTTCATACCAATTCGATATGCTTATTGATCCTATCACATCCTCATAGCCGTGGATAAATGCAATTCCGCTTTAAATCCTGCACTAGAGAAAAATGGGGGCACATTTCGCGAACCTTCCAAATTCTTCAAGGAAAGCCCGCTGTCGTTTTCATTTGCACTTTTCGCTAGCAATTAAGTGAGTTAGGGTTAAGCACTTAGGACTCTAACTCTCCTAACGCCTCAGATAAGTAAGATTAGCCGTTTCTACGGTAAGTATTTGCTCTTTACTGTTGTATACAGCGCTATAAATAAGATCCTACCTACACCTGGTACGCGGGTCAGGACGAGTTTCTGCGGTTCGTGAGTGGTCGCATCTAGTGACTATGATGAATTCCCGTCAATGCGCCCCTTCATCCACTTGTTTCAGAGCTTCTATGTTTTGTGTTTCGAGTAGTACTCCAGTTAAAGTTATGTCTTTGTTGTCTGATTGTCTCATTATCTGATTTACCTGTCGATAGCGTTTACGGCCTCTTTACAGTTAAGTAATGCCTAAAAATAAGGGAAAAGGAGGTAAGAACAGAAGAAGAGGAAAGAATGAGAATGATTTTATGAAGCGTGAACTAGACACTAAAGATGTTGGACAAGGTGGGTTCCATTTCATTTGGTTTATATATCGCTGGAGTGGAAAAGAAATCTACTTGACTTTGTAGAGTATGGTCAGGTTTCTAAAATGCTTGGTAATGGACGGGTGTTGGCATTTTGTTTCGATGGAAAACAAAGAGTATGTCATATACGAGGAAAATTAAGAAAGAAAGTATGGATCAATACGGGGGATATTATTCTGGTTGGGCTCAGAGACTATCAAGACGACAAGGTTTGATGAGTTTTCGAACGTTATGCATGCTTTATTAACGGTTTTGTACCAGATATACTTACAACCTTGAGAGGTTTCAGGGTGATGTGATTCTTAAGTATACTCCTGACGAAGCTCGTCGCCTTAAAGAAAGGAATGAATTACCCGAACACGCGAAGATAAACGAAAATGACGAGCAAGAGGAGGGAGAGATTGAATTTAGTTAGTCTTTCATTCAATTCAAAGTTTTGTTTCTGAGAGGCACGTGTAGAGCAGTGGTTAGAGGCGCCACGCAATACACATGGGATCGATTCCCACGCCCCTATCCCACCAAGTCTTCAATCCTTTCGGCGTCGGCAAATTGGTACCAGACTTGCCTGGGAGGATAGCAGCACTGGCTCGATACATCGACAGGTTACCATGAGTTATAGTGAAAGCATTCAGTCACCAGCTATGCTTAATAATGTCGAATTCATAGCGCATCCCTCAGGGAATGATCAACTCCGAGAGCTCTTTCCTTTAACCTATTCTTATTTCTGAACATGTAACTTCTTTAGGAGATCTTGGAGCAGAATCTGGAGACGATGAAGGTGAAGAGGAGGATAACAATATGCCATCGAGTGGTAGTGATCGAAGCGAAGAAGAAAGTGAGGACGAAGAGGAAGGAAGCGATAGTGAGTTTGCCATCTTCAAGTCTTATTGTGTTATTGTGGACATGCATCTCTGAACGGACGTTAGCCAAGAAATATGCTTTGCGACTGCAAGTTTCTTACACAGTGCATTTAATTATGTTGAACTATGTCAAGTTATCGACAGGTTCATTAAGGTTACCCCACTCTCATTTTCCCTATAAATCAGTACTGCGGAGTTTAATGAACTGAAATACTGCTTGGATGCTTGGATGGCCCGTTTTCACACAGGTTGTGCGGGCCCCAGCATAATATCCATATTTTTTCGCACTTTTGCAGGTTTAGCCATCGTGGAAGTAGTTAGGATCAGAGGGAGATTTGCCACCATGTGACTAATTCGATATCAGGACGGTGGTGGTGGTGGTGGATCCTAGTATTGGTTTACTCTTAGCTGGGCTCCCTGACGGAAACGCCGGGCTCCTCAGCTTGAGAGGCCCTGCTAGGGATGAAACCCTCGCCGCACATCGCAGCCCGACACCTAGGAACACCTCCTAGTCGTGTTGAGGCGGCAAGCCGTCGGGAAGAGTGTAGTGAAAGTCTTTCGAAAGAATAGTTTCTGTTTAAAGTGGCTGTATTCGCTTGTTGAAATGGCGCAAAAAGAAATTTTGACTGCAAACAGGTAAATGGAAGTTATTCCCGTGTTGAACTTCTTTTGCTATAGAACAATCGCATTTTTTTAGTGAAGTGACACATCAGCAACATTATGAAACTAGCGCAGTTTCCCTGCTGCCACTATTTACTTGCTAGTCTGGTCCTTAGATGGGGTGACGGAGTTAATGCGGTCCTTGGGTGAGGTAGTAAAAAAATAGCTGAAAATAACCTGTTGGCGTAACATCGGAGGAACGGTTTTCATCAACCGCATTTGTTTTATCGCTAACATAGAATGTCAGTACATATTTTGTAGGCGATGAAGATTCTGACAACTTTATCAAGGAAGAGGAATTAGCGCAAGGTCATGGACTTAAACCTAGTGGACGTGGGGGAAGAAATAAGTACAACAAGAGGAGATGAGTTCTGTTGGTGCAGCGTAACCAGTCATGTGTTCTCTGCGTGTTGTCGATTTTTGTGGTGCGTCGATATTTAAGTTTGTCCTCTATTATAAAATTTGATTTCGGTTAGTGTTGTTCTGATTACAAGTTTAATACAAGATTTTATCGGTAAAATGTGTTTGGTAACAACAGACGTCGCTTAATTATGAACATTGTAATGTTGTTTGAATGTTTAATTTAGTGAGAATATTGATTCTAGATCTATCGATCCATGGAATTCATAATTTTGAAAAAATTTTAGTCTAAAAAATGACACTTCTAAATCCGTCGCCGTTCCTTAAGCTCTATGTGACTAATAGTTTCGACCTAACAAAAGTTGCTTATACGTTCACAATTATGTAGATTGAAAAAGGTGCATGTTTTCTATAATGCTGAGATATTTGCACAACTCCGGACCGCAGGTGATCGTTAGAACTAGCTGAGAGACAGGCGAAACGAAGGGCCGGCATGGTGTGGTGGTAAACGCGTTACTCTCCGTAAAGGACAATAGCGCGCTCATTCCCCACAGTAGACACTTGCGGTCCGGAGTTTTGCAAATATCGGAGTTGTAGAAGTTATATTTCGCAACATACAGTGCCGTCAAAAAGATTAGGCAGTAAATAAAAAGGTTACGATGCATATTTTTCCAAATCTTTGTTTGTTTGTTTGTTTGTTTGTTTGTCACACAAATTTCTTTCGCAATATCAACTATATTAATTGGATAGCCTTCTCTCTACCAAGGATCTAAGTTGCCCGATATGAGAGAAACTATTTTCTGCATGTGAAAAATTCGCCGAAGAGGATATTGTTCGTGTCAGGAAGTCCCCGGCCCCATGATATCTGTCCTTTGTAAGTAGCAGCGTAACGGTGAACACTGCTGCTAATGAGAAGAATACTAAGGATACTGTATTTCTACATTTGCTGTGGTTGTATGTTGAAGCTTGCTGCCTAATGGCACCGCTACAATAAGACCATTTAAATACTTATTCGTATATTTTAATAAGATTATGCACTGGTTGGATTATTTCCACACCGCGCCCTAATATTTTCTGAAAATATTAGGGCTCACCACTCTTTATTTTCACTGCGTTCCACTCATACGAGCAATATAAACAGAAGGTTCACTTTACAATCTATGCTTTACATTTATGGATTTCAAATAAAAAGCTAAAATGCTGTCAGCACTGACGCACCAATGCCTGACGTATGCGCCATGCATTCAACTTCATTATCGTTAGAGGTGATTGAATGCATTGGCCTTTACAACGACTTCTTGATCGCTAAAGTTCATAAGGGGGCGAGTAGCGCCACTCGTAGTGGTGCCGATCATCACGGGCACTGCCGGAGTTCGACAAGTTTATCGTTTCTTCGTGGTCTAGGAGTTAGCACTAAACTTTTCTGGGGAAAGGTCACTCTCTGCGACAAAAGTGAAATTATTCTAGTCCGGATAACTCAGGACTAAGAGGAATCGACTCGACCAACATACAGCGAAATGCATGGATTAAGGAATATCTTTAAGGAGCAACCGAATCTGCAATCAAAACGTTTTAACATCTTCGCGGATAATAGGTACGAGGGAACGAGTCTTTATGGAAGGGGTCCTGGAACCTGCACAGTAGATTTCAAGGACGGGTCGTGTGAAATAAGATGAGATAAATAATAATAATAATAATAATAATAGTAATAATAGTAATGGTAATTTGATAATAATAATTAACAGTAATACTTACTTACTTGGATACTTGTACGGTCCGTCTTCACGAGCTGTGCGGACCCCAGCACATATGCCATTCGTTCCTTTCTCTCGCAATGGTAGTCCATGGTGGTGATCTTGTTCGAGCATGGCAGCGCTTGCGAGTCTCATACCGTGATCTTTAAAACAACTGCAACTGCGGGTACAGCTGATTAACTCTGTTAGCGAACACGTCCGCCCAACGTGTAGGGGTCGTCCAAGAGGACGCTTGTGTTCTCTTGGAGTCCACTCTACTGTTCTTTTCGTCCATCTGTCGTCGGCTCTTCTCATTGTGTGACCTGTCCATCTGTTTCGCTCTCGATGTATATTCTCCTGGATCTCGAAGATGTGACAAATTTCGAAGGTCAGAGCTTCGCATTCCGGCTACATATTGAGGGTGCCGGTTATATTTCAAAAGACGTCGCTCAAGAGCTCTGTGACTAGTGCAAAGCATTCTTGACGTAGTTGAGGTATCAACACACGTCTCTGCAGCATAACAGAGCGCTGGGGTGACCGTAGAATCAAATTGGTGAGCGCGGATTTTCGGATCTTTCAGTTGGTCAGTAGCTTCCTAGAGAGGCCCGAATGCGGCCCAATCTGCTCTCCTTCTATCTAGTTCCTCCTTCATGTTGCTTTACATGTTTATTGATCGCCCAAGGTAAACGTACGAGGTGGTCTCTGCAGTGAGAGAGCCATCCAATTCAATTTTTCCGCCTTCGCATTATAGGTTTTTCATGAACTGGGTCTTCTTTCGATTTATGCGAAGTCCGATCTTTTTCCCAGCTTCGATGAGCGCGTTGATCATCACTTCTGGTTCTCTAGTACTTCTTGAGAAAATGACAATGTCGTTGGCAAAACGACAGTTTGATAGGAATTTTCCATCAATGCGTATGCCTTTCTCATTCCAATCGAGTGGCTTCATTATCCACTGCAATTCGGCACTGAACAGCTTTGACGATATTGTGTCGCTCTTTCGAACCCCTTTTCGTATGAGTATTGTAAGAGGTCGAAGGAAAAGCTGCATTTTCGTAGTGCAGTTCCGATAACAGTCGGACAGAGTCCTTATGTAGGATGGCTCCACTTCTTGGTCGACGAGAGCTGATAGAATTGCATTCGTTTCGACACTGTCAAACGCTTTCTCACAGTCGACAAAGGTTAGGACTAGAGGCAAGTGGTATTCCCGACAAACTTCGATGACTCTGGACACGGTTTCGATGTGGTCTATGCAGCGAAATCCTCGAAATCCTGCTTGCTCGACTAGTTGCGCCTCATCCAACGTCCTTGATGTGCGCGGGAGGATAATCTTCGCGAAGAGCTTGCAGAGTAAACTTAGCAAGCATATGGGACGATAGTTACGAAGATCCCTTCGGTCTCCTTTCTCGGGTAGGATAACCGTGCGCAACGTCCTCCGCTGGTCTGGGATTTTCTTCTTTTGAACGTAGCCTGTCATATGATTTGCACATGTAAATTGTGGCCTTCAGCTCTAAGGAAATCAGTAGTGATATTATCGGGTCCTGGAGCTGTGCCTCTTTTTATACTTTCTATCGCAACTCGAACCTCCGACGGTAGAATTCTAGGTGGCTTTTTTCCAACGGGGATATTAGGGCCCGGGACGGAGATTGTGGAACGGAAAATGTTGGTGCATAACGTTTCCGCTATTAATTTCATTTCATATAATGGCGGGAAGTTTTGACCATCCCGTCTTCGTTCATCAGAGCTGACAGCGGAACATTACAATCACACAAGTCGCGACGGCTTTTCAGACTGCTTCTTTCCTCTGCTGCTTCCAGTATTTTCTTCTGTTTGTACCGTTTTAGATCTCCTGCAAAACTCTTTGGCAGCTGGCATTTATTAATAGCAATGTTAAACGTGTTGCAGTAGGACCAAGTTTCAGTTTCCTTCCTTTTTCGAGCAACTCCTTAGTGATGGAGATGCGATCCGATCTTCTTGCTTGAGGAACTGAAGTTAACTCGGCACAACTTTTCAGTCCTTCGGCAAGCGGCTCGTAGTCTTCGGTCAGGTCTTCTTTAATCTGTCAGTCACGTTTAGACAGGACTTCGTTCAGAATGTTCTCGTCGTATACAACTAGAATTTTTCCTCGTGGTGGATGAAGAGAGTTCTTTTCCAGCTTGCGGCTGAATCGAATCTTCGCGCGAAGAAAGCGGTGATCGGAACTAGTACGGAATGACGGGACTACCGATGTGTCAAGTAGGTACCATCTTCTATTTGTCAGGATATGGTCGATCTCCGCGTGAGTCTTGCCGTCAGGAGACTCATGTGCAGCGGCGGCTTTCCTTCTTCTGGAAGAACGAGTTCCCAAGGAAGGGACGTGCTACTGACAGGTGTCCTGCGAGACGGTTTCCATTCTCATTTCTTTCCTTTCCTATTCTGGCGTTGAAGTCTCCAACAATAAATTTATGATATGCTTTACCATTGTTGATGACTTCAACTGATAGTAAAACGCATTTAATTCGTACTTATCAGCTGAGTCGGTGGGTGAGTAGCAGTTGATGATAGTGATCTTCTTATGATGCGACAGTTGAAGACGGAGGACGGGTATGCGAGGGGAAAGAATCACGTATGAGTCGACGAGATAGACAATGGACGGGTGGACGACAAAGCCTACGCCGCCGATATTTCGTGACGGAACGTTTTCTCTACGGATCACAAGGATCCCGTTATTTAGTTGACGTATGTCGGTCTTCTTGATTTTTGTTTCTTGTAATGCGATCACATGAAATTTAATTCGTTCTGCGGTTACAAGAAGGGCGTGAAGATCGGCGTCTGTGAAGACTGTTCTGGCATTATACGTGCATAGTAAGAAGTAAACTCCATGGCGTGTTGTGCATGTGTTCGTCAGATCCGGTTCAAATGACGTCCTGCGTAGCCTGAGATTTCCTGGCCTCTCACCGGTCGTCTCACCGCCTGACGTCATAGACGGGAGCACCCAGAATGCGGGCACTGAGGCTGGCCTATTGCTGGTCGTGCAACTTGGTCCTCTCTGGAGTCCTGACGTAACCTTGCAAGGGCGTATGCAGGTCCTCACCACGATGTGGATCAGAGGGAGGTGTGTTTTCGGCGACGTATACTTCGCTCGGTCTTCTTGCTAGTTACGATGGTGTTGTACGTTAATGAAATGTGGAACACCTGTTGCTCCAATGTCAAACTTGGGTAATTAAATTAACAGCAATAATTAATAATGGTAGTTAATAATAATGATTGATGATAACAGTTATTCATCTGTCACCTAAATCACCTGTAGTCCCGCTGATCGTGGAGTGACTCGAATGGACGCCAGTAAATCATCCATTTTTCCTCATCGCGTGCAAGTTAGCCTATTGGGTTTTCCTCGCTCTAGGGACACGTCGAGCATCGTATATTTCTTCTAGGTTTTTCGGAGTAATAATAATAATAATTAACAGTAATATTTAGTAATAATAGTTAATAATAATAGTAATTAATATATTTAATGATCCACGGAGCCCCCTCATATGAGGGACCTAGAGCCGGTTAGTCGCGAAGCTACTTGGCGCGTCTCCAGGCGGCGGATAGGGTGTTAATCGCGGACCAGAAGCGACCTTTGTTCCTCTGAGACGGAGGTGGATCCAGGGGATGGAGTTCCTGTTTCTGCAGCGCCTATTTGGCACATACTTTCTGTATGAATGCGTCGTTTTCTTGTTCAGCAATGGCGAGGTTTTTAAACAGCATTCATTTACTTCCATAGAAAAACACTACAATACAACACTAGCTGGTGTTTCGGCAGTAGCTCCTTCTTCAGAGCCTGGAAGGGTATACTGATATGCAATCTACTAGGCCAAACGCTTCAATACCACTTACAAAAAGACGAAAAACTCTATGGTAATTATGTGATCAACAGCTTCTCGAAAAACTCACCGCATTTTACGTGACTTCCAATGAGGAAGTTTAGAACAGCTGATTATAGTCGCATGTGGTTGACGACTGCACCTTCCCACATCAGAAAGCGATGCGAACATACGGGGTCAGGTCGCGTATGACCTCTGGGCATTCATGCCTGCTACTCATTGTAGGGTTTTTGGCATTTATCAAAAAAGCCTCAAGAAGTTTTCGCGCTGGTGATTTAGTCTCCTGTGCAAGGATATTGCCTTTCACTCCAAGATCGTCTCCGCTATGCTTTTGTATCCTATGCGTGCCTAGTGGGGTACTTTGTCTTGCTTTTCGTTTGCTATCTAGGTATCCTTTATGTGGCTACATAAAGGTGTACCCGTCTCGCCAATATATTCATCTCTGCAATTATTACAAGAGATCAGGTATATCGTAGCTGAACTCATGCAACCACCGTCCCTGCCGTAAGGGCAAATTACGCAATTTGTAGTTTCACGTAGACGGTCATACTGGCGGTTACGAACTAATTGACGATGTAGAGTAGACGGTGGTATTTCGACTATTACTACCGATTCCTCTAGACCTGCCCTTCTTAAGCATCGTTTTATAGCTATGCTTATTCATCGCTCATAAGAGGCAACATCAACGGAATTTTCTTTTGACCAAGTATTTCGCGTGGGCGCGTCGTTCTCCTTGTAAACTTATCTCGTGGGGTTACTATTTCGTAGCCATTGGAGATGGCTATCCGAGCCGAGCAAAGTCAAGTCGCGTGACTCTTCCTTTAATTCCCTGGTTGTGCACACAAAGGTGGCTGTTCGAAACATGTTTCTTACAATCGCCCTCTTCGTGTGTGAAGGGTGGGAAGACATTAATTCACTCTTTACACATTACTTGTCATAACCTACTCAGTGAAATACCAGCAGGACCGTGCTAATGTTCAAGAAAGTTGAGTTCCATGATATCGGCAAATATCGCCCAATCTGCTTGCTGTCTGTCGTCTACAAACTTTTCACTCGAGTCATCCTATTCAGGATTGGCAGAACATTGGACGAAGGACAGCCATGTGAGCAAGCAGAGTTTCGAAGAGGATTTAGTACGAAGGCCGACATCCACATGATAAGGGACTCATTGAGGGTATCGCGAAAATACAAAAGACCGCTCTGTCTCATTTTGATAGATTTGAAGGCCTTTAACTCAATTGAGATAGAGGTAGTCATGGAAGCCGTTGACAATCATGGAGTCCTTACTCAGAGTATAAAGATTCTTTCTGAGCTATACAGAGATTTCACAGCCAAGATATCACCACGGTATCAATATCGACAGCAAAACAGTGTTTAGGCAAGGCGATACCATCTCGCTAAAATTATTTACCGCCACCCACCAGAACATCATGCGAGCATGGGAATGGGATGAATTGGGAGTGCAAATCGATGGTCGGCAATTACACCATCTTCGCTTTGCTGATGACATCGTCCTTATAACACCAAATTTAGCCAAGCGTAACCAATGCTTTCCGACTTTGATAAAGCCTATGGAAAGATTCGCATGCCCCATTCACGCTCAACGGAACAAATATCTCTGAATGCTCCAGTTATTTACCTTGGTCGGGAAATTAGTATAATGAACGACTTAGCTCCAGAGCTCAGCAGAAAGAAACGAGCGGCTTGGAGAGCTTTTAAGAACATCAAGGATGTGGTGAGGAGAACAAAGAACACCGGACTTGATGCCCACGTTTTCAACTGAGCGGTACTCCCTGCGTTAACGTGTGCGTTAAAAACTTATTCGCTGCGTGAACAGGATGAAAAATCACTGTGTTATTGGACGCGTAGTGTAAAGAACTACGATAGGAGTATCCTGTGTCACGCAAGTAAGGGAAGGAATCGGAAGCTCCGACCTGCGTCAACGATCGAAAATCAAAGATGAAGTTTTGTACGCCAAACAGTCAAAGATAAAGTGGACAGGATACGTAATGCGTATGAATAACAACCCATGGACAAGGGACGGTAGTCACTGGATTCCTCAAAGCCTAGAAGAAAGATATGATGCTCAACGAGTCTCTTGAGCGAGCAGAACCCACTGGGCTGCTGTTGCACGCGATACAGAAAAGTGAAAGATTTACAGGCACACGCTCGAGTCACTCGATGATCAACGAGACTACAGGTAGTACAGGTGAATTAATAATAATAATTGGTAACAATGATTAATAATAGCTAAAAATAATAATTAATAATAATAGCTAATAATAATAATTAATAATAATGATTAATAATAATAATCAACAATAATAATTAATGATAATAATACTAATAATTAGGGATAATAATTAATAATAATAGTTGATAATAATAATTAATAGTAATGATTAGTAATAGTTTGTAATAATAATAATTGTTAACTGTAATGAAGGTCAACGGGAATGATGAACGTGGAGCTTTAATACTTAGTGTTCTACCACACTCCATTCGACTTGAAGCAACCACGATTACTTAGTTACCGCAATTCATGTCCACACCATTTAAGTGAATATCGGTAATCAATGATTTACGGAGAAGAGGAGAGATACCGACTATTCTTGAAAAGTTTCGAGATTTCATTATATTGTAAAGATGTTGCTTGTAAAATCCTTCGTAGGAGACGTGTAGCGCAGTGGTTAGAGAGGTCCCTCAGTACATACGTGGTCAATGGTTCGGTTTCTCGCGTCGGGGTCACCAAGCCCTCCATACCTCCAGTGTTGGCAGATTGGTGCCACACCTCTCTGGGAGAATAGGAGCATTGAGTCGATACATCGTTAGTCCAGATCGGGTCACTGTGTAGGCCAAATATGTATTCGATCATGTCAACGATGCTTGATGAAATCAAATGCATGGCGCATCGCTTAGAGGTTAACCAACGCTGGCAGCTCTGTACCTTTTATTGTTCTATTTTCTTTACAACCGTCATAATGAGTTGTGGTTGTTATCTGGAATGGGAGAATATCTATTTGCAGCCCATTACCAAAACCCAGTAGATCTTTGACTTCTCATAACATATAAGGGGAAAAAGTATTTCAGAATGAAATAAAAAAGACGTGTAAGTGCATAGAGAATTCGTCGTTTTCTCTCTCAGCAGTTGCGAGATTGTTAAGAAGCAGACGTTTACTTCCATACAATAACACACATACAACGCAATCGTAGCTGACGTTTCGGCAGAATCGCCTTCTTCAGAGCCTGGAAGGGTATAGTGACATGCAATTTACTATGTCAAATGCTTCAATAACACACACACTCATACACACACACAGAAAGATGAGAAACTAAATGACGGTCACATGTTCAACAGCTTCTCGGGAAAACCCGCCGTTTTTACGTGCCTTCTACTGTGGGAAAACAGTGGCTGATTAGAGTTGCCTATGGTCGATAAATGCACAACCCCATCAGAAGTCGATGCGAAGGTATGGGGAGAAATCATGTCTGATCTCTGAGCATTTTTACCTGCTATTCATTCTAGGGTTCCTTGTATTTATCGAAAAAGCCTCTAGAAGTTTTTGCATTGGTGTTTTTCCATCCTGTACGAGGATAGTAACTTTTATATCGAAATCGTCTCCGCTATGATTTTCTATCCTATGCGTCCCTAGTGGGGTGCCTTGTTTTGATTTTCGCTTGGCGTCTTGGTGTTCTTTTATGCGGATACATAAAGGTTGCCCGGTTCGCCTAATATTCATCTCCACAATCATTACAAGAGGTCAGGTATATCGTACCTGAACTCATGCAATCACCGTCCTTGCCTTGTATTTCTACTATCGCAACCGATTCCTCTAGACTTGCCCTTCTTAAGCATCGTTTTATAGCTATACTTACTTCATCGCCAGTAAAGGGCAATATAAACGGGATTTTCTTTTGGCCGAGCTTCTTGGGGCTTTTTGGATGAATGCCAAAAATCCTACAATGAACAGCAGAATGCCCCGAGATTACACGTGATGACGTCCCGTACCTTTTCATCGGCCACCATTGGTGCGGCGAGGTGCATTCGTCAACCACATGCGACTCTGATCAGCGGCTTTTCCTCGGTGGAAAGCTCATAAAAACGGTGGATTTTCCAGAAGCTGTTGACCATGTGATTTTCATTTAGATTCTCATCTTTCTGTTTGTGCTGTTGAAGTGTTTAATCTAGTAAGTTGCGTATTAGTGTACTCTTCCAGGCTCTGAAGAAGGCTATACTGCCGAAACGCTAGGTACGATTGTGTTGTATGTGTGCTATCGTACGGAAGTAAACATGTGCTTCATAACAACCTCACGATTGCTGAGATGGAAAACGACGATTTTATAATCCAATGCCGAGATTAATAGAAAGTCGATCATGGAAAATATTCTATAGGGAATATTTATAGAAGTGTAGAAACTGCTTGAAATCCATAGAAAAGATGAAATTAAGCAGAAAGTCACACGAAGCAGTGTTGTCATAATTTGATGCGGATTGCGGACTAAATGAATCTGTATCATTCACACGAGTGGAGAACACTGTTTTGCGCGTTAACTACATATGTAATTTTAGTCATCTAGAAACGCCTTGTTACGTCTGTAATTATAAATCAGGATCAATTTTTTCTACAGTCAATATGTATCCGGCTTCGCAATGGATAATCCAGCTTCCGTCGTCGCACAGCTTAACAAAATTGGTCGAGGAGGGATTTAAGTATTAGGTGATCTACAACTACAGTGATGCTGAGATATTTGCAAAACTACGGACTGATGGTGTCTGCGGCGAGGATCGAACCTCGTTATTAAGAAAAATTAGTTGAAAAGTTATTAAAATCTCTCCGAGGGCTAACGTGTTCTCCACCACACCATGCATGTCCCTCGTTTGGACCTCATAGGGCCGAATCTTATCAGTTTCATTCATCAACAGCTTTCATTGTTTCGGAAGTTTGCAGTATTTTTTTTCCATTTTTTGCATTTCGAACTCGGAATGAAATGTAGTGAAAGCGATTTTTTAAAATTCCCATCAGTCTATCAAAAAAACTTGTTTCGCTATGCAGTCAGAAGCAACCTCAGATATAAAATGACTTGGAAGCAATTTCGACAAAGGGTAAAAAAAATTTGAAGGACAGACTGGCTGTAAATTTCGGCATTAATTATTAATTTATGTAATTCTCACTAACAGTTCGAAAATCGGAGATAGGGTTCTACATCGTCCTTGAGTAGTCATTCATTTATTCCTGCTTCCATTTTTGATTTCGGTTCTAATATCTTCTGGAAATCAACTGAACGAAGGAATCGCTGCATAAGGATACTTATCTCGGATACACATTGTGGTGAAAACCTCTAAATGCCTTTGCAACGCGTAGTCAGTACTCTAAGGAAAATAAGGTGGTCAAACCAGTAATGGGCTAGTTTCAATACTCCACACTGGATTCTGCAGTCTATGACATTAGTCTGTGAGACGATCAGTGACAAGACAAAATATTCGGGTTGCCCAGGACATCACGCGCACGACACTCTCTGGAGACTGTTTCTTATTCTGCACGTATAATGCCAGAACACTCTACACAGACGCCGATCTTCACGTCCTCCTTGTACTCGCTGATCGCATCAAATTTCATATGATCGCACTACTTGATACTTGAGTGGCCCGTCCTCACTGGTTGTGCGGACTCCAGCATAATCTCCATTTTTCAGAGATTTGGTGGTTAAGCAATTATGGTTCTCTGGAGTCCCAAGGTCAGCCTGATCAAAGTCTGCCCCAGGTCTTCACCACCACAGGCAGTCGCAGCACTTTTGGATCAGAGGGAGATTTACCACCATGCGACTTTGATATCAGGACGGTGCTGGATCCTGGTATTAGATCACTTTTAGCTAGGCTTTCTGATAGAAACGCCGGACCCTTCTCGGCTTGGGAGACCAGGGGATGAGTCGCCCGCTATACATCGCAGTCCCAAACCTAGGAACACGTCTCAGCCACTATGAGGCGGTAAACCGTTAGGAGGTTGATTACACTACAAGAAACAAAAAACAGGAAGACTGACATTAGCCAACTAAACAGCAGGTTCCTCGTCATCCGCGAAGAAAACATCCAGTTCCAAAACGTCGGTGGCGCAGACTTTGTCACCCACCTGCTCGTTGTCCATCTAGTGGACTCATGCGAGATCCTCTTTACTCGTATGGCCGTCCACCGCTTTCAATCGTAGTTCCATAAGAAGATCATCAATTGATATTCACTGACCTATGCAGCTGGTGAGTACCAATTAGATGCGTTCAACTATCAGCTGTAGGAATTCCGCAATGATAAACCGTATTGGAGATTTGTTGTCGAGGGGTTCAACACAAGAATAGGAAAGGCTAATGAAAGCGAATGCAGGGTCGGAAATTTTGGATTAGGAGGAAGAAATAAGTATTTAAGACGACTCGCAGAACTCTTGTCTGCAACAGATCTTTTCCATGGAAACTCTTTTTTTTAGAAAAAAGAAAGCTGTCGCTAAACATGGGAGTCTCCTAACGGCACGACTCATGGGGGATCGCCCATATTCTAATAGATAGAAGATGGTGCATACTTGACACACCAACACTCTTGTCATTTTGTAATCACCATCTTTTTCGCTCGAAGATTCAATTCACCTGTGGGCTGGAAAAGAGTCCATGTCATCGACTAGGAAGAAAAAGTCCGACCGTATATGATGAGGACATTCTGGACGAATCCCTATCCAAAAGTGACTGCAGGTTAAAGAAGGCTTGACCGGAGACTACGAGCCGCTTTCGAAAGGACTTAGAATCTGTGCTGAATTCACCTCAGTTCCTCAAGCAAGAAGATCAAATCGCATCTGCATTATCGCTAAAGAGTTGCTCGAGAAGAGAAGGAAACTGAAGTGCAATACGTCCAAGATGGATAGTAATGAATTTTAGTTGCGAAAGAGCTTTGCAAAAGGAAATACATTGATAGTCCCAAGAAAAACTGTTGGAAGCCGCACAAAACGACCCAGTGTGAAAAAAAAATGCGGTCGGGACTTGTGCGAGTGTAATGTCGCGATGCAAACCCTAATGAACGAAGATGGGACCTCTAAAACTTCCCGCCTTGATGTGGTATTAGTCTGTATCAATCTCTTCCGTTCCACAATCATCGTCCGACACCCTAAAATCCCCATGCCTCGGAAACCTCGACCGTACGTTAGTTAGATAAAGACCAAGTGGTCAAGGTTATCGAATACTCAATTAAGGTAGTGAATACGGAATTCTGAGCTAACTCGACGATCGGGATTCTGCCTCACATGCAGTGATGGTAACGATTAGGTGGGCAGGAGATATCATGCGTATGAGCGACAGTCGTATTAAAAATACTGTTAGCGGTTTGGTTTCGATTGACATAAAACGAGACAGAAGGTAAATAACTGATCGGAGCGTAGTCAGACAATTTCATGAACACCGTAAATTATAAACACAATATTCGTCGCGTATACGCTGTGAGCAAGACCTACTTGATAAATTTGTAATTGAACATTTATGAAACGAGTGTAAAATTTACTAGCGATCGCATAAATCATTGGACCAAAAACAGAATAAGGGCTAGCACAAATGGAATAGTTTCAGGAGCACATGGTAATCTGAATTCTCGAGTCGTCGTCATTGTGAAGTCCAAGTGTGTTAAGTGTTGCACAATTCTCAATTTTTACTCGTTGTTCTAAAGCTTGGTTCCTTCAGTCTCCAATATGATAACGGTTCAACTACAATGATGCTGAGGTATGAGCCAAACTCGGAATCTCAGATTGGCTTTGAACCCATTATTACCCTAACCAAAGGCTCACACGCTAGCCACCACACCAATCGAGGCCAGCAATAACCCGTCAACAGAAGTTATCTGAAAAGCGCAAGTCGTTATTGAACCTTTTTAGGCCACTGAGAGAAAAGTAAGGCAAGGGCCTCGATTGCTGTGTTGGGAAGCACGTGAGCTTTAGGTAAGGTAATTGCGGATTCCACGTAAATCTGAGGTTTTCCGTCTTACTTATTTCTGAGCATCCTTGGGGCTCTATTTCACATGGTGCTCTGCCATCAGGGCGCGTGTGGCGCAGTGGTCGGAGGCGTCCTGCGACACATACATGGAATCGATGTCCGCGCCCATGGTTCACCAGGCCTCCCATTCATCCGGGGTCGGGAAATTGGTACCAGACTTGTCTTGGAGGATAGGAGCACTGGCTGGACACATCGGTAGGCCACTGTGAGTCATTGTAAAGGCCAGATATGCATTCAGGCATCTGCAAGCGATGCTTAATGAAGTCTAATGCATGGCGCATCCTTCATGGATTGATCAACGCCGAGAGCTTTATCCCTTTTTATACCCTGCCCAGTAGTAAGTAGAAGAATGGTAGGTAGTAAGCTGGAACTAGAACATGAATAATTCGATTTATTTTTGGAACATATGCACTGATTATAAATAGATATTACGTGGATGATGTTCTAACCACGGAATTTCGTATTAACACAACCATGGCCGTATGTCATTGCATTTCATTGTCATTGTTATTGTCATTTATATCACTGCGTAACGATTTCGTCTGTTTATTTTGCCACAGAGAGTTTTTTGCCAATCTTTTGGTATCAAGCCTCAACTTATCGAACACATCTTGCTTCCGGAATACAAAAAACGGTTTTTCGGAAGAGTTTGCTGGTCTTATTGGAATTCTGCAGCGCGTAGTCTCCTATGCTTACACACTGGTGTTCAGAAGTTATCAGAGAGATTATTAGAGATTCCCAGATTTTTTTGATTTATTTTATTCTAACGTTTACGTTTTATTTGCTGCCTATTCTTCTTCCATGGCAGAGTATAGTATGAAATACAATCAAAATGATGTTGGGCTATTTGAAAAACTTCGAAACGCTGGTGTCTGTAATGTGGATCGAACACTCTATTATCCTTTCCAGAGGCGATTGTGTTAGGTAGGAAAAACTAACTCAAAGAAAAGCGAAACGAAGGACCCGCATGGTGTGGTGGTGAATACGTTAGTCCCCCGAAAAGGTGCTAGTGGATGGGATCCCCACCTCAGGCAACTGCGGTCCGGGATTTGGCAAATATCTCGGCATCGTTGCGGTTATTTTATTTTAGTTTACACGACCCGTCTTCACTTCTTTTGGAGGGATTATACCACTTCTTGCATTCGATTCGTTTCTTCGCGTCCGTCATCCACAGTGTTCTACGAACTTTTCACCTGTGCGTTCGGCTGCTGCTTGAGTACTGTCGTCTTGTTCATGGAACGCGTTGAAGGCTGGCTGAGGCGATTCGCCAAGGGTCTTGAGACAGCCGGATTAGCGCGTTCCCATTTGGATTGCAGGGAGTGTACTGTTTCCAGCCAAGTTACTAGCAATTTCAGAAGCCCAGAGATATGAGAGACTTTGTGAGCTCAAAACGGGTCGAACCAACACCATGTACACAGTGAATCGTATCAATCTCAAATAGCTCTTAATGTCACATTTTAGGCATTTTACAAAGGCCGTATCCATAAGTATTTTTGTTGTAATCCGCAATCATTGCAAAAAATATTGTCACGTTCCATAATCATCGGGTCACAGAAGCATACCTAGTTTGTTGGTCGCCAGGCTAGAGGGCACGCCCACAAGAATTAGACGGAGGATTAAATGCTAGCCAAAAGCGATCTCGTGAGAAGCAAGTTGATCTAGGGGTCTGATCTTTGTTTCTACTTTGCCAGTTTGGCAGCTAAGTTTTCCATTTACGTAGACATGTTTATGCAAGTGTCCTTAGGAGTGCTCGCATATTCACAAATTTTAATCCTACATATAACTTCAGACAAATAGGGCGCGTGTGGCGAAGTGGTTGGAGACGCCCTGCAATATACACATGGGATTGATCTCTGCGCCAATGGCTCACCAAGCCCTCCATCCCTCCGGGGTCGGCAAATTGGTACCAGATTTGTCTAGGATGATAAGGTAGATATGCATTCAATCACCTCCAACGATGCTCAATGAAATGGAATGCATGGCGCATCCCCCAGGGACTGATCAACGAAAAGAGCTTTTTTTCCTTTTTTTTTCTTTTTTTGAGTTCGGGCAAAAGATCTCAATCAAGTCACTGAGAACCAAATGAGATCTTACTAGAAATCAACTCCAAAAAATAAGCGCCATGTCTACTTTAGAAGAGGCTGGCAAGCTATGCGTGAGTATATCGATCCCTGCGCCTTTAGCTCGATAGGCTACTTGTAGATACCAATAGCCAAACAGTAAAACGAATGGGCTTCATTCTATTGACTCCAAGGAACCCGTAGCGTCAGCAATGGGACGAGTACGAAGAGGCTTCTAAATCTTTGCCTTCAATACGCGACCACATGCGTATGAGTCCACCATGGAAAACCTGATCGTTCAAAAGAAGGACAAGATACGACGTCATGGGTCTGTCTGAGACTAGAAGATGCCCCCATTCAGCGGCAATTATTTAACCGAAGCAGAACTATTCCTCAGAACATGATACCATAGAGGAATTGGCGGCGTCGGTGTTTTCGTCAATATGAGTTTGGCCATGAACATCAATCCATTCGAACAACTATCGGGTCGAATTGGATGCTCATTGGTAAAGAGGTGTAAATCAATGCAGAATTTGGGAGAAGTGCTACGAATAAGACGACACCTTCAAAGTTTTCAGTGTCAAAGGGATTAGTTCAGTGAGCGGTTCTCAACGTTTATTGTGACGATCTAAGACCATTCATGATAACTGACAATTCTAGAAGCCCCACTCTCAACGTTGGACTTGGGGGCCTTCTAGTAGAGAGTACGACTATTTAATAGGCCACATCATACTGAATCACAGATTTTGCCTAGGCGATGTCGCCGTTGTCCCGAAATTTTGTGCTGGATGGGATCATCATCTCATTACGCAAGATTCTTTTTTTTTTCAAAGGTGTAGAAAACCCCAACGTCAAAGAAAGAAGATTGCAAAGCCGCTATATACTGGACTTTATTTAGATCATTACCCGGCTTCAAGGAAAATGCTTTTATCAATAACGTCAATAAAAAATACAAGCGCTTATTGAGCGTCACATTACTGCTGATAATTCCAGGAGTTTGGAAGCTGCAAAAAGGATTTTGCTTGCTGAATCACTCGAGGTGATATGACGAATCTTGCGAGACTTAGACAATCGTCGAATCACGTCCGAGTTTGCAAATCGCTGCAGATAGGCGATAAAAGATAACCTTAAGGAAAAATAAGCAGTAGTAATGGCCGAACCTGCAGAGATCGGGAAGAGCATCCGCAATATGAATCGAAACTTCGCCGGTTAAAGGTCAAGGTGCTCGGCAGGCGCCAAAACAAAAGATTCACTATAGCAAAGGAGAAAACCATCTATCCCGAATTCCTCCCGATGACTTCCTACCGCCAACGACGAGACCGTCGGCTTTGTGCCGAGAGGAGGTCTCCTACGTTTTACCCATAGTCCGTGCAGAATGACACAGCGTTCGATCGGACCGCAATACCACCATTTTACAGCGACATCAAAATTTTCGTGAAAAAGCAGGTTTTACACACACTGTCGTGTCAAATTACTTACAACCATTCTTGTGAACCTCGTGAGATAACTGAGATGAGGTAAAATGAGAGTGACATTTGGTGGTCCTCAACTGCGGCGTCTTTGTCTCGCTGATGGTATTGCTCTTATGGCCAATAATTTACTGCTTTCTTAATGAGCAGACACAACGTTGCCACTAAAAGTATTTACTGAATAACTGATGGCGTTTTGGCGTTTTAACTTTATTCAGACCCTGGTTACGTCAAGTTAACGCTGGATCTATTCAGCCAAACACTTTCGTGATCCAAACAGACGAAAGCTTAGCACATAAATTTTACTCGTCTTTTATAAATCCTCCAGTTATTTTTGGAGATCAGCCGCAAGGAGACTTTTATAAGTGAGAAACGTGCCTGGCTCGGCTCAAGACGTCAACCTGAGATGTGGCGCCAGATTACACCTGATCTTAATACACTCTCCTTGGGGTTTTTTTTGTATTTTTGGAGGAGATTTACTGAACCAGTAGAGTTTCGCTGCTAGACTTTCGGTGCCATCAATTGATGTGGCCGTTTTTAGACAGGTTGATTTGAATGTTCAAAAAAGGATGACAGTCTCTCATTGGCTTCTTCCGGGTGAAATTTATATATATTGACTACTAGTTTAGCTTCTAAAGACATCTGTCCATCTCCTCTTGAGTGGTTCAGGTGAAGGAACAATTATCTATATATTTACAGTAGAGTAATTACTGGAGAACGATTACTTGTGTTTTCAGCTTAGATATAAAGGGAATGCTAAGGCTTGGTTTTAGTAATCTGTCCCATTGCCAACGCTTTAATTTATGCGTAATACTTCCCGAACCATTAGAAAATTGGGCAATTCAGGTACACTTTTGAAAGGGCCATGAGAAGCTGAATCGAAAAACCCTACATGTCTATTCCCTCTTTGTGTTGCAGGAGTTCAAGGATGACTTGTATAGCGATGTCATTAAACACTTTTTTATCTAGGGGGATAACGCCGAAGGACTTCATCACTTATATACTATAAGATTGCGTGACGTTTACGATCCAGGAACATCTGGATATTCGTGAAATACGCTGTGATATGGTTCAGCACTAGATGAGTGTTACATTTATTAACCACATTATTCTCGAGACCCTAGGCCAACTTCGAACCTCCGTTTACCCTTTCCAGGGGGTTATGTGTTACCCACTGCACCACAAAGGCTCTTGTTTTGTCTTTTTTTCGATCGGTTTTTTACCGTAAAGGTGCTACACGTACCGGGAATGATCATGGGAGCACAAATCGGCATTGAACCCAGCTAAATTAAGGCTGCAGTAGAAACCACAATGTTTAACACTCAATATAACTTTAGTAAAGAACATGAGCGGTTGTTCTAGGTGCTGCCATGTGTGCTCTTTTTTTTCCGCCGCGTGATCTTCAATTAATAGGGGTTCTGATGGTCAAGAGAGTAGTAAGCGGGAAGGGTGAAGTAGGAAAAGGCGAATAATTACACAAGCTGATCAGGACTTATGTAACTCTGAAAGCAGATGTTGCTAGTTGTAAAGAACGTGACTCATTCCCATCGAGTGTTTTTATGAGTGCGGAGTTGTTAACAAACAATGACATTACACAGCGCTTTTCAGCCAATTGCGATACAGCAACATGTTTGAACTGTTACTAAGGACTTCACAAGGATTACAATAAAATTGATGTCGTCATATATTCGGTGACAAGAATATCATCTCCGTCACCTGTGGTCCCGTCGATCATTTAGTGACTTGAGCGGAAGCCAGTCTTCCATTTTCTTCTTCCATTTTTCTTCCAAGTCTTCCATTTTTCCCTGTCGCATGTAAGGGTAGCCCAGTGGGATTTGCTCGCTCTAGGGACTCGTCGAGCATCATATCTTTCTTTTAGGCTACGAAACGTAAGAGTGATTGAATGCTTATTTTCCCGACATTGTGAGTTCCGAGACCAGCTGATTTAGCAAGTCCGTGTTTTTTATCCTTGTAGATAAATCTGGCTCAAATTGCCGAAACGTAGACGAATATGGCTCCAAATTGCCGAAACAATGACGGAATGCTGGTGAAAGCGTTTATCGCACTCTCTCTAGCACTCCTGTCCCAGGATTCAGGGTTTATCGACTTAACCATGATTCAACGCCATCCATAATGAAGATGAAGGTGCTCAAGCAGCAGCCGGATACAAGTGCGGAAAGTTCGAAGAACATTGTGGATGACGAATGCGAGAAAACCAATCCAATGGAAGAAGTGCTGAGATTCGCACCGTAGGTGTGAAGGTCGGCCACGCAAAATAGAAAAATTGTATTACACTGTTGAGAGGTTTCTCTCGGTACTCTTGTTCGAAAAGACAACCTCAAATAAAGGGTGAAGGAGGGCATCTATTCCTTACTCATTCTCTCATCAAATAGTCAAATAAATATTCTCTCATCATGTCGAATACTAAAGTTAACATGAGCGATCAGCGTGTTTTTCGCGTAAGCCGGTACAACGAAGGCAATTAAACAGGACAGCTCAATCCGCCTTATCAGCTTGTTAGTGAGAAATCGGAGCGACCGACTTGTCTATGCTATTGATGTCATTGTGGACGATTTATAGCTGCTACCCAACATCCGTTTACAGTACACAGTAATTGCGTTGTTGCTAAAAGCATTGGAAAGATTTTCCTACGATACACCCCAGCCGCTTTGTTTAAAAGCGACCACTGTTTTGAATGGAACACTTTTTTTTACCACTACTACTGCACGTCTTCATGAAAATTCGACTGGCCCTCAACATAATTTTATATTTAAATAGTGGTTTTCTAGACGAATGCGCATTCTCAAGTCTTCGCGCGCTCTTTGGCCTCATGAATTAAAAGAAAGTCTGCCACCATTTTATGACCAAGTTGGTACCAGTACAGTACTGATTCCTCACATTATTGTACACTTTATTCAGCTTTCGGGAATGTCAAACTTTTTCACAACTCATCAAACGCTGCTTGAAGGACAGCGTATTAACGGTGCATCGCAGTTCCACAAGTGGAATACTCCCTAGTTAAAACTTTAAGTTAAGATGAAACGCTGTTATAGAAACATCGCAGAAGTGATTTTTGTGCATATCTGCCGGATACAATGACTTTCAGTGGCATTTGATATATAATTCTCTGCTGCTATCCCTCTAGACAAGTCTGCTACAAATTTAACGACCCGGAGAAACACAGAGCATGGAAACCTACTAAAAACCGACCCAATGTGTGTTGCAGGGAATCTCAAACGCTGAGCGACGCTACAAGTGCTGCCCTCTGCTAACACTCTAGACCTGTGTTTCATAATTTATTTACAATTTTGATTATCGAAGGAGCAAATATCATACTTGAAAATGTTATTTGCATTTCGTTTTCTTATTCTTCATAATTGAGAGACGAAAGTAAGATAAGTACTACTGTAGGGAGTGGCAACTTTGATTTGAAAACTTGCCAAAACGTATTTTCCTTTGCAACTTTTCAATGGCGGAGAACGAAATTAAAAACCGTATGTGATATACTGCATCCTTTCTCTGGGTTTCTACGACAAGGTGGCTCTGCATGGGACGAAGTGTTTTCGCACCGTGGAACTTGCTGAGTGTAAAGCCGCGACGGCAGAGTTACCCATGAATCAAACTTTAATAATGTGAGTAGGCAATTATTCTTGTCAGCAAGAGGTGCACGAGCCCTAGATCGCACCGCTGAGCAAAGTAGCACGCTCAGATGCGCTCACAGCTGCAATGTGCAGAGCCGGCACCGCGGACCGACGACTAGAACCTTGGGGTGACCCAAAAGGGTTCGCAGAAGACAAAGACATGGACTCGCTGGTCTATGAACCGGCAAAGATGTGGGCACAGCTGCAATCCGCAGGGACACCTCCACGATACAGCAATCAGAGCACATGGAATGACCTGAAAGGGTCCGGAAAAGTGAATAGCATGGACTCCCTAGTCGACGATGCAGCAGTGAATTACGATGAACAATGACCGCATTGTGCAACCCCTCGGGATGAATGTGGATATTTGAGAGTTAACAAGTTCGTGCGCTCTTCTTCACCCTGCTTTGATTAGACGCGACTGCAAACTCTCACGTCGCGACAATCTTGGGCTTGCGACCATTGACTAGGATCAATGTGGCTTCGAAGAATGCGAGGACGCCTAAACGTTAGTAAAATAAATTATACCAACCACATATTAGCTGATTAATGTAGAAAATCAATAATAGATCTTTCAAACACTCTTAGGATGAGGCTGGAGAAATGGAATTTGGACGAATGCTTGGAGTATTTCGTGTTGAGACTTACAGGCTAGATTGCACTCTGTCTCGTTTCCGTCATCGCAGAGACGAGCACTATTGATTTTTCATCTGGAAGCCCTCTGTTTGAAATTTGACGCCGAAGGCTCTCAGTGAACAACATTGGAATTGAATTCACCACATGGCAACTAACCGAAGGTTTTCCGCAACTGTTATTTCTAGACCAAATGATCATCTTTAAATTCTCAACCTGAGCGAGGGAAACCTGGAAATTCAAATTAAATTTGAATGCGTTGCATTTATTGCCAAGGAATTTTCTTACCACAACTCTTATGAAACAATGTTGTCTGTAATGAGATTGGAATAACACTTGCGCATACAACCTTCACAACAATGCGAAGAACTCTGAGAAATTGAAAGTTATCAAGGGGCACCTTCTGGCAGGTCTTTAGCTGAAGCGTCACCACTAACGCGCACGTACACCCAGAAAACTCCTCATGTTGTGTAAAAGTTTCCTTCGGCAGAAAGGTCAGTACTGCATTCTTAAACTACAATGGGTTAAAAGCGTATCTGAGAGCCTCATAGCAAACTCCAAAACCTACTTTCCGTTAATCTGTGCATTGGTCAATACCTCACTATTTTTGCTGACCAGGTACAATGTTCTGATTACAAGTGTTCTGAGAGTTCGATGATTAAATTTCTTCTTTTCCAAGCTCTACGGAAGGCGGAATTGGAGCAATATTTCATACGAAGCCTAGATAGGGAGAACCGATTCGAAGAGCCAGATGGGTTACCAGTAACTACAAGCTCACCGAAACAGTGGAAAAATGGGAGAGATACAGTTGGTGCAGATCACGGCGTTCTGATAAGCAAGTAAAACCGACAGAGTAATTCTGACAAACGACAAGGATCAATAGAGTCTACAGACTATAGGAGGCAAAGGCAAAAATGCTTAGGTTAGTATAACACGTATAACGTGAACTTGTGGATACCGCTATCAGAGATTTGGGCTCTCCTTTACTGAATGTTTCGACAAAAGCTAATAAGAAAAGAAAATGACCCTACCTGAAACGTAGGTTACTCGTGGAACTACTCGAATATGCTCTGATTGTGGTTGTGCGCCAAAAGAAAGGTGGTTCTGAAAATTCTGTGGTAATTATAGACTGCTCATCTAATGCCCTACGTCGCCAGTTAGTTAGCAACGGCCTCTAAGATCGCTTGTGCAGCTCAGAAAATTGTTTGATCTGTCCTAACGGGATAGACAGGAATTGTATGAGTATAGGTACAAGGTATCTGATCTCATGTAAGGTGAAGAATACATTGGGGAAGGGAGTAGATCACTTTGTGTCCATATAGAAGAACATCTGCATGTGAATCTTAAAATTCCAGGCAAAGCACTCCTCCAGGTACACACAGGGTACAAAAGCACAGTGACGATGATTTTGAAGTGACTGTCCGGGTTGTAGAGCCAGAATCAAAAAGATCAACGAGCAGGACTCTTGAGGAGGTTTGGATAAACTTCAAAAGTCCAGAGATGAATGTGAAAGACGACTGCTCCACTATCACACGTGAGCTGGCGCCTTATTTCAACTTGATTTGCTGTTCTTGTGGGTCTCACTTGTCATCCCTCGCGAACAACAGATTGGTGGTACCACTCGCAACAGCGCAATGAGTAGTTTTTCAACGAATTCACCTGTCACCTGTATCACCTGTAGTCCTGTTGATCGTTGAGTGAGCGAGAGCCAGTAAATCTTCCATTTTTCCCTGTCGCGTGCAAGAGTAGCCCAGTGGGTTCTGTTCGGTCTTGGGACCCGTCGAGCATCATATCTTTCTTTTAGGCTTTTCCCGAAGAACTTTGTCCATCGGGTCGGTGGTCTTCCTACAGTACGTTTGACATCCCGAGGAATCCAGTCACTAACGGCTCTTGTTCATCGGTTGTCATTCATACGTAATACGTGTCCGGCCCACCTCATCTTCGACTGTTTGGCGTACAGAACGGCATCTTTGATTTTTAATCGTTGACGCAGGTCGGAGCTTCTGATCTCTTTCCTTACTTGTGCGAAACAGGATACTCTTAGCATCGTCCTTTCGATTGCGCGTTCGATAACGCTGACTGATCTTTCACCCTGCTTACGCAGCGACCAGGTTTCAAACGCATACGTTAGGGCACGAAGTATCGTTGAGTCGAGAAGGTGGTTACGGAGCCGGGTGTTCTTTGTTACCTTCACTACATCCTCGATGCTCTTAAAAGCTTCCCAAGCCTCTCGTTTCCTTCTGCTCAACTCTGGTGCTAGGTCGTTCGTCATATTGATTTCCCGACCTGGAAAGACATAACTGGAGCATTCGGAGATTTTGGTTCCGTTGAGCGTGAATGGGGCATGCGAAACCAATCCGTTCTTCATGAACATCATTTTTGTGAGATTTAGTCGAAGACCAATCTTTTCTCTGACTTCATCAAAGTCGGCAAGCATACGTTCCGCTTGGTTAATGTTTGATGTTACAAGGACGATGTCATTAGCAAAAAGAATATGGTGCAATTGCCGACCATCGATTTTCACTTCCATATTATTCCATTCCAGTATTCGCATGACGTTCTGGAAGATGGCGGTAAATAATTTTGGCGAGACTGTATCGCCCTGTCTAACTCCTTTTTTGACGTCAACGTTAATACCGTTGTAGGGAATAAAATTGAAAACATAGAAAACTATATCCAGAATGTCCGAATTTCCGAGTTTTGCCGAAATCGTTGAAAAATCATTCAAATTTAAGAATGTTAAGCATACATCAATCCTTTTTAGAACTTTCGAACATTGACGCAGATTTTTTTTCCTAATTCTAAAATCCCCCAGTGATGCAGTTTGCACGGATTTGGACTTATTTGTAAATTATAATAACGTGTTAATGATTTCTTCTGATTACGGCTATGGCAAATTGTTGGCCTTACTGCTACACATAAAATTCCGCGAAAGAATTGCCAAGATCCTCATTGTCCGGTCATTGTCACGTGTAGTTGCCAACCAGTGTGCATCAAAGAGAGATGTTCCTCTTGCAACTTTGGTTTGATCTTATTTAGGGGTTCCCGAGTAGAAACAGCACAAAACTTACTGACGTTATCGTCGCTACAGCGAGATCCGTATAGGATTTACACCCACAACAATGAGCTACGAGCGAACTGTCATCTACGGTTTCGGCTAGAGTCGTTCACGTTTGTTTTCACGTACCACTAACGGAACTCGACGAGCATTTAGAACAATGCAGTGACGAAGTTCGAACAGCTGTCTGCGCCCGAACTCGGTGAGCGACAACTCATGTGCGGATAGTCACTTTAATGTGAGAATTTTCATTAGATCAATTTTAACTTTTTATTTACTGCCTGCTCCTTTTAGCGGCAGGGTATATATTGCGAAATATAACCTTAATGATGCTGAGATATTTGCAAAACTCCGGACCGCAGGTGTCTTCGGCGGGGAACGAACGCCTTGTTGTCCTTTCCAGGGAGTAACGCGTTCACCACCACACCATGCGGGTCCTTCGTTTCGCCTTTCTCTCAGCTAGTTCTATCGATCTTTTGCCATCAAAAAAATATTAAAGTTATATTTCGCAATATATACTTTGCCATTAAAAAGAGTAGGCAGTAAATAATAAGTTAAAATTGTGTTTATAACTGCAGCCTCAGCTTAACTGGGTTCGTTGCCGATTTGGGGTCACCAAATCAATCCCGCTGACGGGTGATTGCTGGTGACAAAAGGTCGATAGAACTAACTGAGAGACAGGCGGAAAGAAGGACCCGCATGGTGTGGCGGTGATCGCGTTACTTCCCGGAAAGGACAATAGAGCGTTCGTTTCCCACCGCAAACACCTGCGGTCTGGAGTTTTGCAAATATATCACCATCATTAAAGTTATATTTCTCATTAGATTATTTTTCATCTGTCATTTCTTCCCTGCTGCAGATTTCATTCGGCAGTTTTGTAGCGGTAATGTTTAAGATATTCCGGATTATATTAGTTGTGACGTCCACTGATAACTCTACATTACTCGGCTTTTGATTAACCTGTTTTCATGGAGAACTGTGTTGATCATAGCATGATTTCCATTTTCTTGACAATCAATCAGTGTGAATCAAAGGGAGGTGTTCCTCTCGCGACCTTAGTTTAATCCTATTGGAGGGTTCCGAATAGAAATTCTAAACGTTCAAGTTTTAGTAAACTTACCCACGGATGGACCTCTTCGAATTATACGGTTACATTGTTTACATTTTTAGTTATCCATAAGTGAAAGCATTTTACTATAGCTCTAGAATTTCAGAAGTACTTTGAAACGAATTTGTACGCAGTCGCCATTATACTCTCCTTTACTTTTTTCTCGGCCGATCCGCGAAGGATCAGCTTCGTTCTGCTCATAACGATCCCTACTTAGCCACGAGAATATTCGTTTTTGTGTTTATGTAAATCCCTAAGATGAAAGTGATTTCATAGTGACTTACGCTGTTCAGTGAATGGGCATTGGAGCTCAAACGTTTGAAATATGGGCCATTTTCACCGAATTTCAACAAGTTGAAGAAACTTTTAAATTATTTCGAAAAAGTCGTTATTGATCTACTGGGTTTCACAATTGATTCTCAGTCGTGGATGACGTACGTAGACATGATATTAATACTAAGGAATGCATGAAGCGTTGTGAATAAGGTTGCACTGCAATACGCAAGCGATTTTTGGTTCGACTCCGCGCCTCGAGCAAACCCCTTCCAAAGTTTGCAGATCGACGCCAGACTTGTCTGGGGCGATGAAGAAGTTGACTTACCACATCTATAAACTCTAGAAATCACTGCATATACTACATGGAAATTCAATCACCAATGGTAGCCGAATGCGTGATACAACATTTCAAAGGGATTAATCAATTCTTTATTGCTCATTCTTTTGTTCTCCACAATTCTAATCTAAGTATAAAGTTTAGAAAATATCTTTGCGGTCATAAGCTATAGTCGAATCGGCGAACAGTTGTAGAGGGTCTGTAATGAACATAAAGAAGACCACTTTAACGAACTTCTGGCTCGATAATGATTTTTTTTTCTGGGTTACATAAGTGTTTTTCTTTTAGTACAGTAAAGGTCTCCGCAATTTACTAATACATCATTTGTCATGGTCATCAACGATGGTTAAACTAAGAAGCTTACTTACAGGGAAAGTGTTCTGCTCAGTACAGCTTCATGGACTTCATGCAGTGGCTTCCAAGCAAGGCATGGTATTTCATCAATTTAATTTAGACCTTGTGTATGGTGAAGAAGCGCCAAATGCTTTACCTTTTTTTTTGGGTTTATGTGGCTGAGATTAAGTGAACTGTGGAAAGTTTCAAGCATACAGCAATAACTTCACCCAAGCGCGATCTTAGTGCAACGAAACGTGCTATTACATCCTGCCTTCACTTTTCTTTCATTTTTTCTTATTCAGTGAGGCTCTGTAGAATCTATACTGCTTTTTACGGAAACTAGGACAGCTGTCTACATGACGAAGCTTCTCATTATGAGACGTAACTGTCTTAGGGTAACTGCTTTCGGTATACATTATTGAGATCCTCTTCTGTCCTCTATTAGTCGCAGTTTTCTGCAGTTGTATTTATGTGGTGATCTGCCCGATCCAGTTTATGGTTAGCTCATGCTTGACTTCCGGGCTTCGTAATCGCCGAACATCAACAAAAGCGCATCTCTCCTCCTCATCCCTACGACTGGTAATGGTAGCTCTCTGCTGTGGTGCGATGCGCGACACCGCCCATATGAAGAAAGCTCTCCTAGTTGCTTCACCACCACACCAACAACAGCACACATTCCAGCACTCACTATCTCACAATTCATTCGATTAACTTATCAGTGAAAGTATCATTAACCATACCTGTTAAAGAATGGCCTGTCCTAAAACCACTTACGTTTACAATAAGTGGTAGAATTTCGATCAAGCATTCCAGTTCCTAGCTCTCATGATGCCTCCATTCTCTTTTTCATACTTTCTTCAATTAATGCGTTTTCACAAATATTTATGTAATAACTAATGAGTTACTTTTGAGGAAGTACGGCCTTCTGTGTTTGTGTTCGAAAAGGTCCGGTCAACAATTTCGTCTTCAACAATCTCTATAAAATTCATCGTGCTGCAGATTTAACTGAATACACTACGGAAAATAACGAAGTACATTAATGTCTATTTTACTGCTTATATTAGCGGCCGTTTGGCTTGAAGTTTATGCCGGGGACGGTAGTACAACCATATCGTCTCGTTCCCATGGTGCTATCAAGTTTAAAAAGTCTCAACCCGCTATATTTCATATAAATTCTCCGCATACCACAAGACGAGTGTTCTACTTACCAAAACTGCCAGAAGCAGCGATTCATGCACCTCTAAACAGACCAACTTCACTGTCAACGTAAGCAGTATTTTTGTTTTATGATGCTCGTAGAAATACACTCTTAGTTCTAAATGTAAAAGCTGATTTTTTTTATTTTTTTATTTATGATTCGGCGAGTATTACGTAGTACTAAAAATGTTCTGCACTTAACAAATAATCGTTGGTTGATTCCGTAGAGCAGACAAGTCAAGATTGCAGCACCTTCGTGGTCTGTAAACAGGTACAAGACTTACCAGAGAAGGTAAAAAAACTGATTTGATACATCGGTAGGCCGCCCCAAGTCACTATATAGAACAGATAGGCATTCACATACCCATACAATACGTTATAAAGTCGAACGCTAGTTGAATCTTTAAGGGATTGATCAGCGCCGAACGCTTTATCCTTATTTGATCCTTTAATGCCAAAGACAGGTTTGTGCTACAAAATAGATAGTACGGTAACAGTTTGGAATATTGCTAAATATGGAGAACTGTTTATATATTTAAATAGATACTTCCTCACATTTAAGTAGAAACCCATACAGTTGCCGACTATTTCCAGCAAATACGTCCAAATTAACTTTCACCATTAGCCTTGCTCGCTTCTCGAGAAAATCTTCACGTACTGTTTTTCTGCTACTATTGCGACCTTATTACATTGTAATAAACAACAATGGAAGCACCATGATAACTAATGAAATCTAGTGAGTGGTGAGATTTTTGTGACGAACTTCATAAACATTTGCCCCGTTCTCATAAATATCGTTGGAAAAACCTTGCGCATAGAATTTATTGAGCTTTCTAAACGCTTAACAACGTCGACTAGTTACCATAAACTGCGTTATTCATTTCTAATACGATGAGTTTTGCTGAGGTAACTTTAATAGTCACTATCCTACTGGTGAAACCATTAAACTTAGCCGAGACTCCGCCCGAAACAGAATCCCGTCTCTCTGCCTCATCAAATAACACGACGTGATTTGTCTGTTTCTAATATTTCATACATCATAATTCACTATTGCAGTGATTTTCCTATTTTTAAGATTTGATTGGGAACCGCTATCATTAGTTTTGCAAACACTTTTCTTTCCCAATTTGACACGACCGATCATGACATGTTGTGTGGTTCCCAGCAGCTCCTGACATCGATTCGTTTCCTGGCTTGGGCACACACGAAAGCTTCTGGATTTTCGAGGGGAGTCGGTAGTTGTTTGAAAATTTTAGCTTTCTTTATAAATGTCGTTTAAATCCTAATCGAATAGATCCTCCATAGAATCCTGGGATAGCCATGCTAGAGTGTTCCTAGCTTTTCAAAGGAGGCAGCCGCCTTTCCCGATCTCGAAGCAGTAGGGATTTGGTCGGCTTCGAATAAGGTCGAACCAATGCCTTGCCCGTATTGGACGGTATCACTATCACTGAGCTATCTTTTTTGATTTCGTGAACATTAGTCTGTATTAGAGGTACTATGCCTTTTTTTTCGTATAATAATCGACCTCAAGGGATGATCGATGTGTAAAAACCAGCAAGAGTGGGATATAAGGCGTACATATTTCAAATCAGTGTGTGTAATTGCGTATCGCTTACTCCGAATTTCGAACACGTAAATTATTTGAACATATTTATAACCAGACCGATTAAGTTACTATAATATTTAATAGTTCAATGAAAGATAGGAGGGTAAAAGGCTCGATGTTGATCAATCTCCTTGAGGGCGTTATGCATTGAACTGTATTGAGCCTCGCGGAGGTAATTGGATGTATATTTGGCTCACACAATGATTTTCGGTGGCTTACCGATGTGTTTATTCAATTTTTTAACCACCAGACAAGTTAGATACCAAAGTGGTGAACCCTCCGGTATGGAGCCAGCGCATAAGATCGGACCACCGATGACCACGTGTGCTTTAGAAGGCATTTTAACCATTACCCTACGTGGTTCATTCTTTACATAACTGCGAGAAAATACAGCGATCAAAGAGACTGAAAACCGTAATGATCCTGTAATATTTGTGGTAATAGAAGTTTTTATGATTTAGATTCAGCCGCAATGCGTCATTGCTGAAAGCATCAGATGCTGCTAGTTCTTCGCTTCTTGCTAAGAAAACTTACATGTTGAAAACTCACGACGTAAACTTTAACCTACCTGAACCAACATTTCAACATAAGGACGATCAGCACAAACCACCTATATGGGTGGAACATCTTCCATCACGTTCCTGGCATAAGTTTGGCATCGTGAATCTCGGACAAAGCGAAAAGGTGAGACGCAGTCTACAAACTCGCTTTTCATGTTTTGCCTCATGAATATGTGAGAAGTGCTACAAATTGTGAAAATTTATACGACAATAACAATTTAGGTTTATTAGGACGACGTTTAGTGTTGGAAAAAAGTGCGGAGTTCACTAGAATCACAGAAATAACTTTGTTCTACTGAGAAAGCGCCCTGATGGCTAATCTCATATTACGAATTCCTTTATGTATACATACGTCGTCAGCAACATCAAGCACAATATCACAGTAAATATTATACCTTATAACAATAGTGCATTATTTGGACAGGTAAGAAGATTCGCCATTCTGCTCAGTCCAGTGTCCAATATTATTGTCACCAGCGTTCAATCCTCCCTGTTGCCTCTTTTGCTCCGTCCAGAGGAATAATGAAGAAAGCGATGCGATGACCCGGATGGTGTGGTGGTGAAGTGCGCTGCTCCCCGGTAAGGACAACAGCGCATGTTCGTTCCCCACCGCGTGCACCTGCGGTCCGGAGTTTTGCAAATATCTCAGCATTTCATAAAAGCGATGCGTTTCAGGCGGCAAGAAGGAGGCAGTCTATTCCATATCAAGTTATCCATAGTCAAAGTATGTATTCTCTATCGAAGCAACCGATAGATTTGGTTCAGTGGTCAGTTGATGAGCTGCAAAGTGGGCCTCTCGGGTTCGGATACCGGCATTAAATCTAGACTGGCTTCAGCATCAGATAAACTACTATCTGTAGTTGCGCTAATGAGTATTTTGAACGCTCTAAGAGTGTTCAAATTGTTGAGCTTGCAGGAGGTTGCTATACATATTTTTGTCGGTTAATGTTTCAACGTCTTTGCCTTCTTCAGCGCCGATGATCCGAGTCGACGTCCACGGTGGTTCGTCCTCGCGATCTGGCGTCTTCATTTTCGTATAGAGTCGGATCATCGACAGTGGAGCATCTCTAGAATGAGCCATACTCGCCGGGCGATGCTCTTTTATACAAGGCAGTGGACGTTGATAATAATGGTTGTCCGGTAATAATAACTTGTTTTCCCGGAAAAACCATCCTGCAGAAATCGGCACAATTATTTTTTGTAATCCGACGCAGAGCTTAATAATAATATTTCGAAGACAGCTTTTTCTTGAAATGCTGTTAAGAGTTGTTTGTTGAAGTCAGAAAATCTATATTGTAGAGGTTTTCAGAATAAAAGCGATGACCTGAGAGTATTTAGTTTTTAATTTGTAGAAAACTAGACGTTAACCTTTTGCGCAATGACCTTATACAAGTGCGTCAACCATCACTTCCAAACGCCAACGCATCATTTTCTTCACGAATGACTCATATTATACGCTAGGATGAATTTCGATAGATTTCCTACTCACTAGTAAACCAGTTCTTGTGTTCCTATGACCCGTCACGAAATTATTGTTATTCCCTATGATTGACCTTTTGCATTTCCACTTCAATTCTCTCTTGTTGTCAAATCATTGTCGATGTCGCCGCTATCTTTGTAGGTGAAGCGTAGTTTTCTAGGTAGAGTTCAAATCAGCTGATAAATGACAATCAGCTTATCAACGATACCAGTGCATAATGATCAATTCCGATGTGAACAAGGAGTCTTCATCAGATCAATGATGTGAAATTCTATTCTAAATGAATCTTGCAACTCTCAAGAAGCACAAGATGTTGTATTCTTCGTAAAATCGACCGTATTCCCCTGGTCGACTTTCTATTAACCTCGACATTAATCAATAATTCCCTATTTTCCTGATGAGGAGACATGAGGTTGTTAATAACAGGATTTATTCAGTACAATGCTGGTTGACGTTTGCGCAGTTTCGTCTTCTTGTTAGCCAGAAAAGGTCCAACTGACATGCAATCTACTCATCCAAACACCACGACCTCAGCACACAAAACTTGAAGCATAAATTTTCATTCACATAAAAAACATCTTTTAATCACTCACCGCTTTGTTCTTTGTATGCCTCGCGTTTTTCTGACCGCGACCTGTCGCGCAGAATTTTACATGGGTCAAAAATGGGCATGGCTTTTTAAATTTAATTTAATTTTATTTTATTTGGTCCGTCTTCACGTCTGCAGTGCGGATTTCAGCACTTCTCACATCCGATTTGTTTCCTCGCATCCATTGTCCACGAAGATCTTGCAACGTGTGGCTTCGGTTGCTGTTTGACGATCTCCATTTTATCTTAAATGTCGTAGAATGCTGGTCCAGGAGTCTCTGGAGTCTTGAGATAGCCAGGGTGGAGGGTTCCCAGTTGGATTGTAGAGACTCATTTTTTCCCAGACAAGTCCGCTACCAATTGCCAACACGGGCGACTGAGAGGCTCGGTTGGCTTGGAGTGGAATCCAACTAGCACCATGCTCGTGATGACGTACATCACTAGCACTGTGCTATTCGCCCCTTGTGCATGGTCTAGGTCAGAAAAAATCACCCTGAGTATGGCGAGAGGCCACGGGTTATCACAAGACGCTTTTCTTTGTAATTCGCTTTTGGGTTCTTGGAATTTGGAGTTGATCTATGGAAAAGTTTGGTGTGCGAGTAAAAGTACATGCCTTAAGTTCTCTGTCCGGGTTATGGAACTATTTCGCTGAGTGGATTGGGTGCTAATTTGACTTTTCCAGGCTGTGAAGAGGGTGAAACCGCCAAAAATTCGGCTAGTATTAAACTGATTAACTGCTTTTGTGAACAACCTCGTGTCTGCTCATTAGGAAAGAAGTGAACTGATGGGTAGTAATTTAAAAGCTACCACTACCGCATCTTCTCTGCCTTAATTTTCTTCCTTCTGACTAGCCCCTCAATAGAACAGTTTCAGTGCACAAATTGGATAGTAAATCTTTTCAAATGGATAAAAGCAGCTTTGAAATGTTTTAACAGATGAAAAGCGCATTGATTGGCGTGGATTTGGTACACCGTATTCCTCATTTCGCAATCTCCTATAGAACGTGAGCTACGTGCAACAAACTGAAATGTGATTGGAATCATATATTCATCCATTTATTCATTTCACATCTTTTCATTTTATTTCTGTAATCATTCCCGTATTCATTCATTCTGATACGGCAGACGAAAACTTTTCGTTTAGGTGCTACGTGAATTCTATAAGGGCGCAAATGGTGGGAAGCCGTACGGGAACCATAGTGCCGTTGGTAAGTTTGTATTCCGTACTATTCCGTAAGCACATAAAGACTAAATAAGAAATAAAAATAGAATAAGAGAAAAGGATGCTTTTCCGTTTCATCTAATGATCACCCTAGTCGTAATATGCGTCAGGCATTACCGATTTCGTCAAATACTGACATATTAGAATCTTTTATGCTCTCTCAGTCATCATCCATGATTATCAAATAGTTTAGTCATTTTTCTAAGCATTGCTCTTGTAGACTCTATTCAGTGGAAGCTAACATATTTCCTTTTCATTCAATGGACCCAAGCATTGCAGTTAATGGTCACAACAAAAGAATTTTGCCTGCTACTTGGTAATAGGTGGCACAAAAGGAGATATATTTAAAAACAAATAAATAATCAGTAGATACCAAAGAAAAATAAACGAGAACAGTCAATAACGCTTTTCAATGGCTAATAGTAGCCATATGGGGCATACTTTGGCCAAGCTATCCTCGGGATTCCAGGGAACCGTAATCGCTTCACCAGCAAATCTCCGAAAAATGGTGATTATGCTGGGGCTCGCACAACCACTGAGGACGGGCCGTTCAAGTATCAAGTATCAAGTATAGCAGCCATGTGATGTGTGAAAAGATCTTCAATATAAATCTCGCTACATATTTTTTTCGATTTTCTATCGATTTTTTCGATTTATTCTTCTAAGTTAATTGGTGTTGTCGTTCAGGTACTTCGAAATTCCATCATGACCTCATTACAAGTCCGTAGTTAATCAGATTTTTCCAGAACCATAAGAGAAATATTTCGACCGCTCTGAAAGAGAGAATGAAGAATTGTGGCAATTTTTAAAAATATCGCAGAAAAAGTATGTATAGATGCTACGGAATTGTTTTGATTCGATTTTATTTTATACCGTTAACATTTTGTGGACGATATGAATTGATTTCAATGCATAGATTTATAAAATTTAATGGCATAGCCTTTCTACTTTAAATAAACAAATCTCGTGGTGAACGTTATCAATTGGAATGAAAGCCCACTGGAGCCAGTTAATATTTTTAAAGGAAAAAATCTTATTTTTTTAATGCGATGAGATCTTTTTTTCTTGGAGTTTGCAAACAGTTTTTCTGCCGTTGTTGTTGTTCCTTTTCACTGACGCTCGTCGAGCTGATTGAGCAGACTATACCTCGTTCATCAAAGTCCGATAGTGTCTAGTAATTTTCTTTACGTTTATGGTGTTCTTCGCCTTAAAAGAAGGGTAAAATAAAAATGATATTTGGAAAAAACGAAAAATAGCGAGTGAATGGAATAAATAAATCCATATGTTGACTAATCTTATCACTCACTCTTTCTAAGGTGTAAAAACGTTTTCATTTTAAGAGAACACTAATAGTAGCTACCATTGACACTGATTTGTACGTTCTACTTCATAATTTTATATTATTTTAACATTCTGTTGTAGAAACTGCTTTTGAAGGATGGACCTATGGGAAGCGCTTACTTCGTACTAAAGCTGCTTTTGCTTCCCTTTCAATTAAGTTTGGGTTTCAGAAGGTGAACTAGTTTAAATGAGCACTTTAATTTCTAACACTATTTTGTAGGGCTTCTTCACGAAATTTCATATCAAAAGTACTGAAGGGAAAGTTTACCTTTTAAAGTTTCTTTCATGAGCGCCGCATTCGAATTGAAAGATGAATTCCTCCGTTCCTAGCTACATCCCAATTTTTTGCCAAAAGGGCCAGATGTTCAGTCATTGTGTTCAAAATTGTGCTCACATAAAATTTTGCTTACTAAAGATGAAGATAATTTCGTTCACATGCCATATAAATTCTTTGAAGCTAGGTTTAGCACTTTTGAGAACGAATCATTCTTCAGTGTTGATAAGTGATCACTGTCATTTCCATGGACAAGAGAAACATCAGATGCCTTATATGATGTACTTAATTTTTTCCTATGATTCTCAAGAAATTACCTATAGATAGCCTTTCATAGTCTGTGGCCTTATCTGTTTATCTGTTTATACCAATAGAAAATGAATTCTCAGCTCATATTTTCTTGCAGTAGATGTTAAATTAAGCTCATCGCTAAATCGGCTCTCATCTACATCACAACTAGTTGGTTGCTGGACAATGGTGAGGTCGAAGTCCAAGATGCAATCCACATTAGCATAGTGACATCCACGGATAGTTCAATGAAATTTATTAAGTGTACATGGAAACTATAGTTAAATCTGCTGCAGTAAAGGCCTCAATCTCACTACGTCGTTATTCCGCTAAAATTCCAAAAAGTATGTTCTCGCATTCGTTCTTGCCTAATTCCCTTGAATAGCCATCTAGTAATGCGCCACTTAATTCCACAATTAACCGGTTCGAGATTTCTCAGTGTTCAATGTGACGAAATAGCGGTGAATAGGGGCTAGAATTCATAGAACTAGAGTGGATTCCGTTTCGGATTGTTAACTTTGAGCACAATTCATAGAAACAAAAATCGAATTCACAGCCTAGGGTTAGATGTGTTCATGGCATCACTTGCATAGGCTGTTCTCCATTTCTCATAGATTGACGGCGCCTATCAAGTCACCCCTTGCCTCTTATTCTTAAAAGTAGTTCACTGAGTTCTTTTGGCTCTAAAGATTATTTGAGCATCAAATTGTTACTTCAAAATCTTTGCTATGATATCTGAGTGTAGAGTCGATGGTCTTAATGCACTCCAATTACGACTCGTGAAAAGTAGTTGCATGAAGCTGTTGTTCACCGCCTCTTGCGAAGCCGTATTAACCCACCTAATTTCTGACGTTCCCTACCTATACGGCGGTTTCTCTGGTTTTTGATCAGGTCGGAGCCTCAGATTTCCTCTTCCTTGATTACGTCGGAGATTCAAATTTTCTCCATCATTTGCGTGATACGGAATAATCCCAACACTCCCTTTTGTCTGCTTGGTCTTTAACCCCTTTGCGTAGGGAGACGTATGTTTAAGTAGGAAGAATGGTAGAAGGAAGCGGAACTTTTTTTTCTCATTTTCACTTTATCATTGATGACCATGAAAGCTTTCTAAGGTGAACACATAATCTTGCCTCACTTCTGGGCACACAGCTGTGTCCACAGGCTTGGTCTTGCCATATTATGTGTGACTGCTGAGATTCACTATAACAACTTCTGGGTTCAGTTCTATGTGAACGGATGAGTTGAAATGCAGTGAGTTCTAATCTCAGCAACTACTCGAACCCAGCTGAATCATCTAACAAAACAACTCGATAAGTAGAATAAATTGTCGCATCCATTTTTCCGTAATGTTTTTAACGTTTTGGCAACATAAAATTTATCATAAGAGGTCGGACAAGTGGTCTTTGAACCTCAGCAGTTCACACTTGCATTGTTTGAGCTAAGATGTGCTAGGTAGAGGTGGTCGAAATCGTAAATTATAAAAAGGTCTTTACGCAGAGACGACGTTTCGTGTGCACAGTAGCACTTTATAAAGTAGTGCTAATTTGGTTAAGCTTATAGAGACAATAGAGAACGCTTTGCGTGAGGCGTTTGTAAATTGCTCAATCGCGTGTGTATTTCTACTTTGTTTCAAAATCTTAAAAAAAACTTAAAATTTCTATTTTGATGGGCTGATCTCTTTTTTAAATTTAACAGAATCGTCGACAAAGTTGGCTTCGAAGAAGTCGAATAGTAAGGAATTGAAAGCGATTGCCGATA